>CAUYRH010001768.1:0-10408 GCA_963574655.1 Perodicticus potto
AGAAATGACCGGGCATTGCGGCGGGCGCCTGTAGTCCCAGCTACTTGGGAGGCGGAGGCAGGAGACTCGCTTGAGCCCAGGAATTGGAGGTTGCTGTGAGCTGTGATGCCACAGCACTCTATCCAGGATGACAGCTTGAGGCTCTGTCTCAAAAAAAACAAAAAAAAAATCAATATTGCTGTCCCCAACAAGCATTCCTAAAGAGGTACATTTTATTTTTGTTTGATTGTTTGTTGAGACAGAGTCTCACTGTATTGCCCTTGGTAGAGTGCCATGGTATCACAGCTCACAGCAACCTCAAACTCTTGGGCTTAATCGATTCTCTTGCCTCAGCCTCCCAAGAAGCTAAGACTACAGGCGCCTGCTACAAAACTTAGCTATTTTTAAAGACAGGGTCTTGCTCTTGCTCAAGCTGGTCTCAAACTCCCTAAAGAGGAACATTGACCAAGTTCCTTAATTCCTCTTATTTCCCTGGGTTGTATATTCCTAATATTTCAGGCTGGTGTGAAGCACCAACACTATTGCCAGAGCCAAAGCCTCCCAGTAGGTAGCAATACATTTTTTTGAAAGATATGGATGGACAATCTTGTCAGACAAGATTCTTCCTGTCTGGATTAAGGAAATCACTTTCAGCTCTGGCATTGTCACCTTCTGAAAAATTACCAAATTATATGAAACCTCTTTTCTAAAGTTTCAGCTATTATCGTATTTCCAAGAAGAAAGCTATTTTTAAGGTGACATATATTTTCCTTGAAAAATAAGCTGCTATTAATTATGATGCTTGGTTTAGAAATCATACAAATACAAATGATCTTAAAGTAAAAGAGCTGGTAGGGGCAGCGCCTGTGGCTCAAAGGAGTAGTGCGCCAATCCCATATGCCAGAGGTGGCAGGTTCAAACCCAGCCCCAGTCAAAAACCGCAAAAAAAAAAAAAAAGTATAAGAGCTGGTTATCTGAAAAGTTCAAATACAGCTATATCCAGGGGCCAAACCAATACTGACAATTTTCATCTCCTCTCTGTGTTTCTACTCTGCTCCCATGTGTTAGATTCCTCCCAGTATCTGACAGATTCCATGTGACTACATGCTATATCCTAACAACTTCTGCGGAGGAACCCTGAACCATCATCCATCTGTCAGTTCAGAAAAGTTCTCTGATTGGCCCTGCTTGCACACCTGGACCAATCCTGTGCCTAGACGAGGAGGTTACTCTGAATGCTCAAGCCTGGATTATGTCCTGTTACTATTGCCAAGTAAATGAGGCCTGAGAATTGTAGCCAATCAGAATCACAGGAAGTAGAAGAGAGGCACTTACTGAAAAGAAAAGATGCTGGACAATAAGAAAAAATGTCCACTACAATAGGAAAGCACACAGTGAGATAAATCATATTACCCCAGAAAGTATGTGGGCATGTATCTAAGGGGCTGGTGACAATTAGTGCTTCTCCAATTTGAGAGTGTTGAGGGATGGGAAAGGGACACAGTGGCCTTCTGCCCTGGAGTGAGTAACCCTGTATCATGGGAATTAGGGTTGGGTGAACTTCACAGTCTGCCTGTCCTACAGAAAAAGTCTATTTTGTTGTTTCCTCAGATAACATGTTTAGCTCCTATATAGTCTGTCCTCTGTAAGACAAGATAGTGGGCCCTAATATGGCATGTGGTTCTTTTCTAATGTACTTTGAATCCTGGGAAGATTGAGGTTATAGCATCTGCTCCAGTGAGCCTGTTGAGATAACTCATGATGACTCTCGGCTATGTTTGGAACTCTTTCTGAAGTGAATAAACAGATGGTCGGCAGTGGCTAAAATTGAAAGTAGTTTGAAAAATGCTGAGAATCAATTACTGTAATACTCTCTAAACCTAAAGGTCCTTCAACAATAACTGGACAATATTTATCAGGAAATATGTTCCTTCTGGAATGAATTCAGCTCAAGGAGAACAGATGTGCTCTGATATTCAGAGACATGAATTCAAAGTGATGTGAAAAAAAAGAATTACTGGTTTTACTATTACAGAAGTGTTGAGGCATAATTAATTGATGATGATGACTTCAGAAATATTCTGTGCCAAGACTCCACCAAAAAAAAAAAAAAGTATTTTCTTATTAACTTCCTAATAGTACATATAATACATGAGAAATTGGAAAAAGTGACCCATTTAGGAGTATGTTTGAGACAGAATCAGAAAAATGGTGGGAAAGGCAAGTTTTAGGATCCTGAATCCTAGAAACTCTGCCAGTAGGACTTTCCGAGGGCCAAAAGAGGACAGGGAATTGGCCAGTCCAGCTGTGAGAATGCAGCTGTAATATTTCAGAAAAAAATAATGAAGTAGAAGGCATGCTCATAAAATGGACACATTACCAAACTGGCAGTGGTATTATTAGCATGCTGGAGGGTAAAATCCAGATCCGGTATTTAAATTGACTATGGCAAATTAGAGGCTTGAGTCTAAGGGGAGGGATTTTTTAATATCTAAAAAATTAAATAAATGAATGAATAAATAATAAATTTCAATGAGACCAGTCAAAATATAGTATCAAACAAGAATCTATAGATCCAATATAGGGTGCAGAAGTTGAGCAGCAACAGAACAAGATAGACCACATTGTAAATAACAGTTCATGATACATAAAGATACTTTGTCCAATTAATTCATTCTATAGATGAATTTTAAAAGTCTTGCACACAGAGAGTATTCCAATTATTTCTCACTATTTAACAAGTTGCTTTAAAAACAAATAGTGGCTGAAATAAATTATTTGCTCATAATTCTGCAGTTTGGGCAGGGCTCAGCAAGGACAGCTTGTCACGGGTCCACATGGCGGCAGCTGGGATGGCGCAACTATGACTAGACGGTTGACTTCCAAGATGGCCTCACTTGTAGCTGTCAGTTGGAAGATGGGCTGGGGCTGTCAGCCAGGGATTTACTTCTCTCCCACACGGCTTCTCCATGTGGTGAGGCTGGGCTCATGGAGAGGCCAGGTGGAGGACGCCTGCTCATAACACAGCAGTCTCAGGGTAGACATATTACATGGCAGCTGGCTTTCCCCAACAAGCTGCTGGGTCTCCTGAAGGCTTCAGCCTGAAACCAACACAGGGTCACTTCTGCCTTCCATTGGTTAAATAAAGTAGGTCTCAGGGCCAGCACAGGAGCCCAGGTTCAAGAGATGACTTGAGATAGGGTGTGAATGTCAGAAGATGTTTCAATCTACCACTGAGGAAATATGACTTGTGCAATATTAATTGTATGCTACTGTTAATTAGAGAGAATTTTTTTTTCTAACAAGTCTGCAAAACAGAACATTTTTTTAAAAGGAAGAAAAAGGAAAATAGGCAGAAATAGTAAAATTAATGATCCTGTTATAAAGAACATGGTCACATCTCAGCTTTAAAACTTAAGAAAAACCTGGAGGGTGGCACCTGTGACTCAAGGAGTAGGGCGCCAGCCCCATATACAGCAGGTGGTGGGTTTGAACCTGGCCCCAGCCAAAACTGCAAAAAAAAAAAAAAAAAAAAAAATAGAAAAACCTAGAAATCTTGAAGAAAAGAAAGAGGAGATTAATAATTATGATTGGAGGATAGAAAAATAAAACAATAAAATGTACGATGGGAACTTTTTAAAAACAAAATTATGGCTCAGTGCCTGTACCTCAATGGTTAGGGCACCAGCCACATACACACGGGGCTGGTGGGTTCAAACCTGGCCCGACAAACAACAATGACAACAACAACAATAACAAAAACAACAATGACAACAACAAAATAACAACAATAGCTGGGTGTTGTGGCGGGTACCTGTAGTCCCAGCTACTTGGGAAGCTAAGACAAGAGAGTCACTTAAGCCCAAGAGGTTGAGGTTGCTGTGAGCTGTGATGTCATTGCACTCTACTGAGGGTGACATTGTGAGACTCTATCTCAAAAAATAAATAAATAAATACAAAATTATGTAGCCTGGAGAAAAGAAGACTTGTGATAACAATAATTCTTAAAGCCTATATTTGAACATTTCACCATCAATTCCTATTCTGAAAGAAGAGAAAAGGAAGATGTTTGTTGAAATTGATCATTAATGATTTAGGTTGAAAGAATTTCCTGGAAAAGAGGATGGATAATAAAAAGGAAACTATGAAAATTTTTTTTCTCAAATCTTTAAGAGAGGCTACAGTTTCTATACAGGAAAGTTTTCTCTGCCCCTAGAGAAAAGGGCTCCTCCATGATTACTGTCCCCTCTGAAGCTGTGAAGTCACTAGGGAGTAGTGACACTCTTTGGCGAGTCCATCAGCTCTACCTGCTCACCTGCATTATTATTAACCCTTACATACCCCTGGCCTTGTCCTTTCCCTACATCCCTTCTACACTGGAGGTTCCTTCGAAGCTGTGATCATATCTTGATCTTCTTGTCTCGAGGTCTACAACTTGCTTTTAACAAAGTATGTACTCAATAAATAAAGCATTTTTGGCTCGCCACCCATAGCACAATGATTATAGCAACAGCCACATACATGGAGGCTGATGGGTTCAAACTCAGCCTGGGCCTGCTAAACAACAGTAACAACTGCAACAAGAAAAGATAGCCAGATGTTGTTGTGGGCACCTGTAGTCCCAGCTACTTGGGAGGCTGAGGCAAGAGAATAACTTAAGCCCAAAAGTTTGAGGTTGCTGTAAGCTGTGACACCAGCTGTGAGCTGTGATGCCACAGAACTCTACCAAGGGCAACATAGTGAAACTCTGCCTAAAAAAAAAAGAATTAAATAAATGAATGAATAAATAAAGCATTTAGATACTTTCACCCATGCTAACTGATTGGATGCTAAGCATAATGATTAAGTAACTATTTATTTGTTTAATTCAATTGATATTCACTGCACATTGACTCTGTGCCAGATGTTATGCTTTATTTTATTTATTTTATTTATTTTGTTTTTTTTTTTGAGACAGAGTCTCACTTTGTCACCCTCCATAGAGTGAGTGGCATCACAGCTCACAGCAATCTCTAACTCGTGGGCTTAAGCAATTCTTTTGCTTCAGCCTCCCTAGTAGCCGGGACTACAGGCGCCCACCACAATGCGTGGCTATTTTTTTCTTGTGTATCAGTCCAGGCCAAAGGCACCAGCCCCGGTGCATGTGGCTGGTACCCTAACCACTGAACTGCTGGCGCCCAGCCAGGTGCTATGCTTTATGATAAGAGATACCATTTCAGCAAAGCAAACACTGTTAGTGACCTTATCATATAGTAAGAAGACCATATAGGGTGGTGCCTGTGGCTCAGCGAGTAGGGCACCGGCCCCATATACCAAAGGTGGCGGGTTCAAACCCGGCCTCGGCTGAACTGCAAAACAAAAATAGCCGGGCGTTGTGGTGGGAGCCTGTAGTCCCAGCTACTCGGGAGGCTGAGCCAAGAGAATCGCCTAAGCCCAGGAGTTGGAGGTTGCTGTGAGCTGTTTGACGCCACGGCACGCTACCGAGGGCGATAAAGTGAGACTCTGTCTCCACAAAAAAAAAAGAAGAAGACCATATAACTATAACTATATACCAATATAGTTTTTTGAATAAAAAGTAGAGAAGGATATGAGAAATTAAAATAGATTAAACTACTTGACCTGGGGAGATAAAATAATAAGTGGTTTATGAGCATGGACTCTAGAATTGGACTAGTTGCAATTTTCTTAACACCTCTGAACACTGATTTTTGATCTGTAAAATGGTATTTATCTGGTAAAGTAGATAAAAATAGTATTTATCTGGTAAAGTTCTCACAAAATTTGACCTTGGTTGGTCAGTGCCCATTGTACTTATTTTAGTTTTTGAATTTCTCTTTTGAGCTGTACTATATATAAGAATTGACTTTTCATAGACGTCTTTCTCTAAGAACACATTCTTTTGTTTTATCTTAAAGGTCTTTCACAAAACTAAGAGAAATTTTGCTTTTTATTTTTAATAGGCTAAAACTCTAGCAGGGCATTGTGGCAAGCACCTGTAGTCCCAGCTACTCAGGAGGCTGAGGCAAGAGAATCACTTAAGCCAAAGAGTTTGAGGTTGCTGTGAGCCGTGACACTATGGCACTCTACTGGGGGTGACATAGTGAGACTGTCTCAAAAAAAAGGCTAAAACTCATTCTATTTTGCAATTGCCATATGGGTTCATTGGACCCTTAAAAAATCAAAGATAAATTATGATCTTATTTTTCCTATATCCTGAAATATTTTGCTATTTCATTATCCCAGGAATTGGTTCACCATTACTGATCAATTGTTCTTTTTTTTTTTTTTTGTAGAGACAGAATCTCACTGTATCACCCTAGGTAGAATGCCATGACATCACAGCTCACAGCAACCTCCAACTCCTGGGCTTAGGCGATTCTCTTGCTTCAGCCTCCCGAGTAGCTGGGACTACAGGCACCCGCCACATCGCCCGGCTACTGATCAATTATTCTTAACTATGATTTTTAAAAAGACTAAAATAATAAGAAAATGGGAGAACTATGGAATTACCCAGAAGAATGATGCAATAGTGAAATAAATCACCACTGATACATCATTCTTATTATACTAACCAAGTATTGTACTAATTAAAATAACTTTTAGCAGGGCACGGTGGTTCATGCCTGTAATCCCAGCACTCTGGGAGGCCGAGGCAGGTGGATTGCCTGAGCTCACAAGTTTGAGACCAGCCTGAGCCAGAGCGAGACCTCTCCTTTAAAAAGAGCTGGGCGTTGTGGTGGGTGCCAATAGTCCCAGCTACTCAGGGAGCTGAAGCAAGAGAATCCCTTGAGCCCAAGAATTTGAGGTTGCTGTGAGCTATGATACCATAGCATTTTACAGATGATGACAAAGTGAGACTCTGTCTCAAAAAAATAAAATAACTTTTAGAGAAGGTATAAAAAATAAGTGAAAAACTATCTTTGAGTCTTTTATTTTTTAAACACAATTGAGAGGCTTAGGTGGGTAGATTGCTAGAGCTCATAAGTTTGAGACCAACCTGAGCAAGAGTGAGACCCTGTCTCTAAAAAAATAGCCCAGCATGTGGTAAGGCCCCTGTAGTCCCAGCTACTGGGGAGGCTGAGGCAAGAGGATTGCTCAAGCCCAAGAGTTTGAGGTTGCTGTAATCTGTGACGCCATAGCACTCTAGGGAAGGTGATAAGGTGAGACTCTGTCTCAAATAAATAAACAAACAAACACAGTTAAGAAATTTGAGTGTACAAGTCAAATTTAGGAGCTGACAGAGTTCAGAAATGGGGAGGTAGCTCTTCCTGTGTGAACATAGCTATGACAACCATAAAGTGGTAAATGAATAAGAAACACTGATAATCTTGAAATCCCTCAGTTAGAGTGAAGACACAGAAAAGGCTTGTAATTTTTTTTTTTTTTTGGCCGGGGCTGGGTTTGAACCCGCCACCTCCAGCATATGGGGCCAGCGCCCTACTTCGTTGAGCCACAGGCACCGCCCAAGGCTTGTAATTTTTTATACCCCAAAGCAGGGCTGTGCTAGGCTCACAGCATGTTTTTAATAGATAAGTGATTGACTATGTGAAAGAAATGGACTCAAATCAGTTCTTTTTTTTTTTTTAATTTTATTTGTCTTGTTTTGTTTTGTTTTTTTGCAGTTTTTGGCCGGGGGCTGGGTTTGAACCTGCCACCTCCAGCATATGGGGCCAGTGCCCTACTCCTTTGAGCCACAGGTGCTGCCCTCAAATCAGCTCTTAATGTCAGTAAAGCAGAATGGTTAGAAGCATGAATCTTGAAGTCCAGTTAGCCTGGGTTGTAACTTCTGCTCTGCACTCAGTACATGTTTGACCCTAAGCAAATTAACCCTCTGAGCCTCAGTTTTACCACCTGTAATAGAAGGCCAATAATCTTAGCAACCTCATAAGATTGATATGATACCTAAATAACATAATGCAAATAAATACATAGGGCTCAGTAGATGCTAGGCTCTAAAATTAATTAGTATTAATATCAGTTTTTCCTAGTTAACAGATATTTTCCATCAGCAGAGCAGTCAAATGTACAAAGCCAAATGTTCACAGCATTAACAAAAAATACGTCTCACATGATTATTTCTATTAAAGTAGAATCCAGGTTTTCATTTAATGTTATTATTTCTTGTGGTATTACATTTTTCAAGGGAATGAATTAAAAATCTGGGGCTGGGGTGGCACCTGTGGCTCATCTAGTAGGGCGCCGGCCCCATATATCGAAGGTGGCAGGTTCAAACTTGGCCTCGGCTGAACTGCAAAACAGAAAAATAGCCGGGCATTGTGGCGGGTGCCTGTAGTCCAGCTACTCGGGAGGCTGAGGCAAGAGAATCGCCTAAGCCCAGGAGTTGGAGGTTGCTGTGAGCTGTGTGACACCACGGCACTCTACCGAGGGTGATAAAGTGAGACTCTGTCTCTACAAGAAAAAAAGAAAATAGCTGGGCATTGTGGCAGGCACCTGTAGTCCCAGCCACTCGGGAGGCTGAGGAAAGAATCACCTAAGCCCAGGAGTTGGAGGTTGCTGTGAGCTGTGTGACACCATGGCACTCTACCAAGAGCAATAAAGTGAGACTCTGTCTCTACAAAAAAAAAAAAAAAAAAAAAAAAAATCTGGGACTGGCTTTTCTCTTAATAAGGCAGGAAAGAGAGTTCCTTAGGAATCATTGAATACCACTGAATTAGACCTTATAAAAACAAAAGAGAAGAATAAAATTCCCTTTCATCATTTGAAAATTGATTAGTACTCATACCATTGGAAAACCACTTAAAATTTGAAACTTTCTCAGGGTCAAATAGATACAATATATTCACAACAGAAATGTTGTAATATTCTTTTCTATTTGTACCAGATCTTACCCATGCTCAATGAAAACAAAGCCTGGGAATTAATACCACATCTTTTCAAGACATTTGCTAACTAGGTGAGAATAATAACATTAATAATGATACTAACAATTATGATAATGATATCTAGCGTTTAACAAACCATAAGTATTTCACATGTTTTTTATTTGTTTATTTTTTGAGACAGAGTCTTACTCTGTTGCCCAGGCCAGAGTGCCGTGGCATCAGCCTAGCTCATAGCAACCTCAAACTCCTGGGTTCAAGTGATCCTCCTGCCTCAGCTTCCTAAGTAGCTGGGACTACGGATGCCTGCCACAACATCCAGATTATTTTTCTATTTTTAATAGAGATGGAGTCTTGCTATTCCTCAGCCTGGTCTTAAGCTCTTGAGCTCAAAGGATCCTCCCACCTTGGCCTCCCAGAGTGCTAGGCCCAGCCTGTATTTTCTCATCAAATTTATCATACTAGTACATATTACATAAATATTTTTTTAAAAACACATAGTAGTTTTAACCCCTGAAGAGCTGATCCCAAGAGTAAGAAGGGATTCTATGGTACCAGTTCATAAATTAAAAAGAAAAAGAATAAGGATAAGAAAGGAGGGCAGCACCTGTGGCTCATCGAGTAGGGCGCCGGCCCCATATACCGAAGGTGGTGGGTTCAAACCCAGCCTCGGCCCAACTGCAAAACAGAAAAATAGCCGGGCGTTGGGGCGGGCGCCTGTAGTCCCAGGTACTCAGGAGGCTGAGGCAAGAGAATTGCCTAAGTTCAAGAGCTGGAGGTTGCTGTGAGCTGTGTGACGCCACGGCACTCTACCAAGGGTGATAAAGTGAGACTCTGTCTCTACAAAAAAAAAAAGGAATAAGAAAGGAGCATGAAGTAGACAGTGTCCCTCCTCAGGGAAGGACTTGTCGCCCCAGCTGCTGGGAGTTCTGTTGGCAGATAGCCTTCTGTGTTAACATCTCCAGCAGTCTTCAGCTGTCACACAACCCGTTCCCAGATTGCCTAAGAAGCAGATAGCAGCCTCGCCCCCAACTCACACCCCTTCCAGGGTGGCTCATATCCAATGACTGAATGATGTGGGAATATAAAGACTCGGTCATCTAGGGCCAACTCAGGACAACCATGAAGGGCCATTCTAGTTTCAGAGCTCCTTGTGGGATTGCCCAAGACTGTGAGTGGTGTGCTGGGTCACAGCTGGATTTATCCCTCTGCTTCCTTCCCCATCTTTCTGCAAATTTCAATCCCAAGGGCAATCCTTAATAAACATCCTGCACACTAAGCTCTGTCTCACTGTCTGCTGTCTGGGGAACACAACTTGAAGCAATGCAAGGACACTACCACTAAAAGACCATCTTGACTCACACAAAATACATCACATTGTTAATAATTTATGCTACCAAATTTAGCTAGTATGACTTTCTTTTTTGGGGGGGGGGGAACAGAGCCTCAAGCTGTCGCCCTGGATAGAGTGCCGTGGCATCATAGCTCATAGCAACCTCCAATTCCTGGGCTCAAGTGAGTCTCCTGCCTCCGCCTCCCAAGTAGCTGGGACTACAGGCACCCGCCACAACGCCCGGCCATTTTTTGGT
>CAUYRH010001770.1:0-12227 GCA_963574655.1 Perodicticus potto
CCCATCGACCCACAAATAGATTAATAAATTGTGGTACATGTATACCATGGAATACTATGCAGCCTTAAAGAAAGATGGAGACTTTACCTCTTTCATGTTTACATGGATGGAGCTGGAACATATTCTTCTTAGCAAAGTATCCCAAGAATGGAAGAAAAAGTATCCAGTGTACTCAGCCCTACTATAAAACTAATTTATAGCTCTCGTATGAAAGCTATAACCCAATTATAGTCCAAGAATATGGGGAAAAGAGCAAGGGAGGGGAGGAGAAAGGATGGGTGGAAAGTGATTGGTGGGTCCACACTTACGGTGCATCTTAGAAGGATACAGATGAAACTTACTAAATGTAGAATATAAATGTCTTAATACAATAACCAAGAAAATGCCATGAAAGCTATTCAACCAGTTCAATGAAAATATTTCAAATTCTATATAAAACCAGCACATGGTACCCCATGATTGCATTTATGTACACAACCATGATTTAATAAAAACAAACAAACAAAATGATCATAATTTGATTTCTTGTTTGTTTTATCCTATTAGATATTTTAAAGTACATTATAACAGTAATACTGACATAATTACTAATAGAATAATTTTTAAATTATTTTGTTTCCTTGCTGTTTGTTTCTGGTAAAATTATCAGGTATGTCCCACTGTTTAAATTCTTGTAGTTATTGTTTTGTTTTGTTTTTGTAAGAGACTGAGTCTCACTCTATTACCCAGACTGGAGTATGGTGATGTGGTCTTAGTTCACTACAGCCTTCAAATCCTGGGCTCAAGACATCCTCCTGCCTCAGCCTCCCGAGTATGGTATGTAGCTAGGACTACAGGCACATACCACCCATGCCTGTCTAATTTTTCTGATTTTTTTTTTTTTTTTTTTTTTTGAGACAGCCTCAAGCTGTCACCCTGGGTAGAGTGCCATGGCATCACAGCTCACAGCAGCCTCCAATTCCTGGGCTCAAGTAAGTCTCTTGCCTCCGCCTCCCAAATAGCTGGGATTACAGGCGCCCGCCACAACGCCCAGCCATTTTTTGGTTGCAGCCGTCATTGTTGTTTGGCGGGCCAGGGCTGGATTTGAACCCGCCAGCTCAGGTGTACGTTACTTGCGCCTTAGCCCATTGAGCCACAGGCGCCAAGCCTTTCTGATTTTTTTGTAGAGATGGGATCTTGCTGTGTTCCCCAGGGTGGTCTTGAACTCCTGGCCTCAAGTGATCCTCCCACCTTGGCATCCCATAACTTACTGTGTTTTAAAGTCACTTGAAATTATTTATTCCTGGTTGATATTCTGCCAACTGTATAGCAAGTTAGGTTTATTTATTTTTATTTTTCTTTTTCTTTTGCAGTTTTTGGTTGGGGCTGGGTTGGAACCCGCCACCTCCAGTATATGGGGCTAGAGCCCTACTCCTTTGAGCCACAGACACCGCCCCAAAAGTTAGGTTTGTTTTTTTTTTTTTTTTGAACTATTTTTATTTTGAGTAATTGCTTTTTACTTTCATTTTTTTTGCAATTATGTAAAAAAAAATTTACATGGTTACAATGTCATATCTTGGTGTAAGAAGTTATATTCAGAAAGGTCTGGTTTTTGTCCTGATTCTTTTTCTTTCCTTTTCCTCTATGTTTTGTTTTAAAAATTATGTAACTTAGAGTTATATTCAGAAAAGTCTGGTTTTTGTCCTGATTCTTTTTCTTTCCTTTTCCTCTATGTTTTGTTTTAAAAATTATGTAACTTAGCCTTCCATTATTTTTTCTTATTTTCAAATATAGGCATAAACTGTACCACCCTTCTTAGATAAATTATCCATACTGTTAGCCACCTTGATTTTTTTTCTTTTTTAACCATATATTCTGTAAATCATTCTACAGCAAAGTATTCAGAGATCTTTATCATTTGTATTATCATTAAATAGTACTTCATTAGATAGATTTGCTGTGAATGTTCAGTTAGTCCTATTGACGAAAAGAGATTTTTCCTAGTCTTTTGCTGTTGCACTGAGTGCCTTAGTAAAAAAGCCCTGTGCATATGTATATTTTTTTCTTATCTGTGCAGTTTATTTGTGGGATAGATTCTTAGAATCACTGTTGCTATTTCAGAGGGTAAATTCACTCGTAATTTTGCTAGATATTGCCAGATTTTCTATTCATATGACTGAACATTTGCCATTCTCATTGGCCTTGTATGGGAGTTCCTAATTCCCCATTACCTTCCAGAATGCATGTTCAGACCCTCTTCACATACTATTTCACAATTTTAGAGAATTTTAGGTACTTTCCTCAAGTTTTTTTTCTCTACAGCATCTCTATTTTTTTTATAGTTTAAGGAATTTATTGAATTTGGTATTTTCCTTTCTTTCTTTCTTTTTTTTTTTTTTTTTGAGACAGTCTTGCTTTGTTGCCCTCTGTAGAGTGCTGTGGCGTCACAGCTCACAGCAACCTCAAATTCTTGGGCTTAAGTGATTCTCTTGCCTCAGCCTCCCAAGTAGCTGGGACTACTGGCACCCACCACAATGCCTGGCTATTTTTTTTTTTTTTTTTTGTAGTTGTCATTGTTGCTTAGCAGGCCTGAGCTGCGTTTGAACCTGCCAGCCTCAGTGTATGTGGCTGGCACCATAACCACTGTACTACGGGCACTGAGCCAGGTATTTTCCTTTCAATACTATAAAATTTTTCTTGATATTCACTGAAAAGGTATAATTTTTTTCACATTACGGTGTTTCTAACCTTTATTTTAACATCTGGTTTCCCTAATGTTCTGCCTTTTAAGCTATTGTTTAGGTAGACAGGAAAAAGCAAACTTTGTAGAGAAAAATGAAAGATGTTTTCATTTACTAAATTAGGACATTGGTCTTTATATATATATATATATATATATATATTCATACATATACTATATGTTCCTATATATACTTGCTTGCAAATTTTCCATAATATTTTGAGAAGAGGTACATGTTTTTTTCTTAAGGCTATAAATATTGATGCATTAAAGTAAAAACAATAGGTCACTTAGAGACTGATCTTTAGAGATCACTGAATACATCTGATTTGCCATTATCATTTAATTTTAAAAATCCATAATATACCGATTGTTATTACAACTCAATTTACAGTTGTCAAGTTGTGGAAGCAACCCAAGTGTCCATTGGATTGGTATTCCATGGTGTACATATATCACAGTGTATTACCCATGAATGGAATATTAAACTGTGGTATATGTACACCATGGAATACTATTCAGCCATAAAAAGATGGAGACTTTCCATCGTTTGTGTTAACCTGGAGAAGGTTAGAGAACATTCTCTTTAGTAAAGTATCACAAGAATGGAAAAGCAAGTATCCAGTGTACTCAATACTAATATGTAGCCAGTAGCCAATCTAATATATACTCACATAAGAGAAAAACTCAATTTAATTCAAGTTGGGAGGGGAGGGAGGGGAAAAGAAAGGAGGAAGGGAGATATATATAGCACACCTCTTGAGTGTGGGACTCCACATCAAGGACTATACCCAAAAGGTAAGCATTGTAATCTAATGGTTTGTACCCCCATACTAATCTGAGATTTAAAAATTTAAAAACATTTGTACTTTTATGAATTAGTATGTATTTCTCCTGCCTGAATGTTATTATCAGTCTCACAAAAATTCAATGATAATATCATAGCAAAACTTTATAAACAATCTCAATACCTATTGATAGGAGAATGGTTAAATTAAAATATTTTCAGACCACGGTTGACCATGAGTAACTGAAACCACAGAAAGCAAAAACAATGGATAAGCTTTTATATACCATTTTTGTATGGGTGGTATATTGCAATAGTTTATAAAAGTATCCAATTCTAGGGTTGCTAATAACTACTTTATAGAATTGTTATGAGAGAGTTTCATGAGACTATGTAATTTACGTAGTGCATGGCACTGGCTTTTTTTCATAAATAGCTACATTTTGTTATCATTATCACACAGTGTTACTGAATCTTTGTAAACCTGTATTCATTTGCAAATTTAGTTGCAGATCTGACATTAAAAGACCCCTGATTATAGTTGGTTTTCCAGTAGTGTGATCTGGTTTTGAACAGATGGATTCATCTTTTCACAGTAGTTCTCTTGGTGCTAATAGGCTTACATACCTGGAAAACGATCTTAAGCTGGTAGGGGTCAGATTAAAGTTTAGGAACCTTCAGACTGAATATGTCATCTTTATTTTATTTTTATTTATTTATTTATTTATTTTGAGACAGAGCCTCAAGCTGTCGCCCTGGGTAGAGTGCTATGGCATCACAGCTCACAGCAACCTCCAACTTCTGGGTTTACGTGATTCTCTTGTCTCAGCCTCTCTGGGACAGGAGCCCGCCACAATGCCTGGCAATTTTTTGGTTGTAGTTGTCGTTGTTTGGCAGGCCCAGGCTAGATTTGAACCTGCCAGCTCTGGTGTATATGGCTGACACCTTAGCCGCTTGAGCCACAGGCACCGAGCCTATCTTGATTTTATTAATAGGAGTACTGTACTCTTTGAAATAATTAGCCATACAGTGTTTTGCTTCTTTGTACCTCTTTCCTCCCAGTAAATTTGAAGTAGATTTGTAAGATAGAAGCAGAAATAAAATGATGGAAAACAGAAGAGAAGTAAATGTGCCAGGTCTAAAATAACTTATATGTTGTGTTTTACTTCAACAATTTCCTGTGAATTTTCTGCAAGCTAGAATTGTGTCCTATAATTTTGTAATTGTGTGAAAAGAATTTTCATAAATTTATACTCTTAATGTGCTGCTGTGTAGTGACTTTTTTTTTCCCTAGAGCTACATTTTAAGAGTAACATGGTAGGGAACCTTTTTCTAAGGAAGATGATGTAATAAATTATGTTTTTCATGAAATGCACAGTTATCTGAAAAAGCTAGGAGTTGTATTTTTGTGGCATGAAGTATATGTAGCTTTTGATGGCAACCTATAGGCAATAGAACTGGGAAATTTAAGACTTTGACGATCTGTATCTTCTTCTTTGATTTGATTTGGGTTGTCAATAGCTATGCCCAAATGCTTCCTCAAAAAGAAATTTGGAAAATTTGTAATCACTTAAACAGAAACTTGATTGAATTAGCTGTTATATACCTATCTATATATTTGGATAGATAATTTTGACTTAAACAGTTCTTAAGAGGAAAGATTAATTTCCACATCAATGTAAATATTTCAGATATATTTTATTGATTTATGAGATATTCTGTACCTTAATGATTTTAAGCCTTTATTGAAGTAACATTGTTTTCATCCTTTGTTAGACCACCATTTATATTTTTACAAACAGCACTATAAAACTTCCTCTTGCAATGTAGTATAAGAAAGCATGCGTTTGGAGTCAGACCAATCTGTGTTCTGATCCATTTACTTAGTTTGGGAAAGTTACTTTGCTTTTTAAGCTCAATGGTCTTTAAAACATAGGGATACAATTGTTATAAAGTTTAAATGCCATATGGTGGGCTTTCTATTTGAAGATACCTGTGTTTCTAACTGGGAACTAATAGTTACTGACTTCTACTTGTATGTCCATTCTTGGGCTAGGCAGTTTGTGTGTGATGTCTTTGTTAATGCGTGTAATAACCACATGATTATGAGGAAAGGTACCTGGCTAGCTGTGACGTTTACTATTCCACAGTAGGAACAGTCTATTTCCTGTATAAAAAGGTCACCAAACCCAGAAGTGATTATATTCTTTTCCTAAGAATGATAAAGTTGTGTGATAGCCCCATTAACTTTATCTCTTGTAGTTCAGTTCCTATTTTCAGTTTTTTCTCTGGATATTTGATCATGTTATCTTACTTCTTATGAGCCTTGTTATGAATGGTAGATACTACATATGAAAAATGGCTTAATTTGTGGCCTAGGATAATCTCTTATTCTAGAGAGGATATACATTTACTTTGCTTTAGTCCTAATGACCAGTAGCACTACTGATCCCAGAATACCTCAGTCCATGGGTTCTCAAATGTGATCCTCTGATCAGCACATCAGTGTCAACTGAGTATTTATTAGGTTGTTAAGTATGGAATGTCCTGTTTCCTTATTTACTAAGTTTGACAGATGGTATCTCTTGACATCTCACTTTGGCACTTTTATTTTTATTGTGAGGTACTTTCAAACACACATTTTAGTTTGCAATTATTCTTCAGATTTTTTTAGAGCAATTTTTGTGAAGCCATGAATGTGAGTTTTGTCGTAGAACAAGGCCAACACAGAATACCAGCAAAGTGTATAGGAAAGATGTGACTAATGAAAACATAGAGTGTTCATGGTTTAATCCGCCCTCTTCTGGTGGTTTTAATCTCGAAAATGAGCCATGTGGATAATGATGAGCTGAAGTGGAAATGAATTCATCTCTACCTGTGTGTGAATTAGCAACAAGGTTTGATGTTACTATTCCAACAACATTGTACCATTCGAAGCATAAGCAGTGTAAAGAAGCTGGACTAATGGGTTCTTCATGAATTTAGTGAGGATCAGAAGATAACTGTCTCAAAGCTTGCCTTTTGTTTGCTGTCACAACATAAAGCCAAACCGTTTCTGTATTGTACTGTGTGTGATGTATGATAAAAAATTGATTGTTTTTGACAATTGCAAGGGTTCGGCAGAATGGTTGGATAAAGGCAAAGTGCCGAAAGATAGTTCTAAATTAATTATTCATCAAAGAAAGCAAGTGGTGTCTGTTGATGGTCCAGCACTGAAATTATTATCCAGGGCAGCTTCATGAAACCAGGTCATTGCAACCAGTTGTAAGATAGGGAGTATGGTTGTGATTATGCAACCAAGATTGGTCCATAGAGACTGGCCAGTCCTCTGGCAAGGCCGTGCCCAAGCACATATTGCACAAATAGTGCTTCTAAGGCTGCAGAGGCTGGAGTTGGAGGCTCTCTGTTATCCACTGGATTCATCAGACTTTGCACCAACTGATACCATTTCTTGCAAGGAAAAATATTCAGTTTTGAACAAGCTATGGATGCCTTTCATCATTTCATCTCCACTCACTCTCCAGACTTCTTTGCTGCTGGCATAAACAAGCTACTGTTAAGATGGCAAAACTGTATAGATAATTTAGGCACATACTTTTATTATGGTACTGCTTCTGGCTTGAGACACATTAAGCTAAACTTATGATTAAAAATAGGATATTTCATATTTGATTACCTAATAGATGTGCAAGTTCTCAGGCCTACTTGGGAACTACTGAATCAGAAAAAACTGCAAGGGTGGGACATAATAATTTGTTTTAACAAATCCAGGTAATTCTGATGTATTCTAAAATTTGATAACTGCCTTAATCTAGCTAGGAATTGAGATGATTAGAAGCTGAATTTCAGCCTGTGAGTACTATACTAGTTCTCATTCATCCTTATTTGAAGACTATAATCCTAATAGAATTTTTTTTTTTTTTTTTTTTTTTGTAGAGACAGAGTCTCACTATCGCTCTCGGTAGAGTGCCGTGGCGTCACACAGCCCACAGCAACCTCCAATTCCTGGGCTTAGGCGATTCTCTTTCTCTTGCCACAGCCTCCTGAATAGCTGGGACTACAGGCACCCGCCACAATACCTGGCTATTTTTCTGTTTTGTAGTTTGGCCGAGGCCGGGTTTGAACCCACCACCTTCGGTATATGGGGCCAGCGCCCTACTCGTTGAGCCACGGGTGCCTCCCCCGATAGAAATTTTTGAATATTTTTTCTGAGACGGTCTCACTCTGTTGCCCTGGTTGGGTGCCATGGCATCATGGCTCACAACAACCTCAAATTCCTGGTCTCAAGCAATCCTCCTGCCTCACCCACCACCGCCTGCCCCCCCTTACCCCAGTAGCTGGGATTACAGGTGCTTGTCACAATGCCTGACTAGTTTTTTCTGCTTTTTCTATTTTTAGTAGAGACTAAAAGGTTTTGCTCTTGCTCAGGCTGGCCTTGAACTCCTGAGCTCAAGCAGGTTTTGAGCTCACGAGCTCAAGCAATCCACCGCCTTGGCCTCCCAGAGTACTCAGATTACAGGCATGAGTAATCACGCCTGACATAATTTTTTAGTTAAAAAAATTTTTTTGAGGCTTGGCACCTGTGGCTCAAGCGGCTAAGGCGCCAGCCACATACACCTGAGTTGATGGGTTCGAATCCAGCCCGGGCCTGGTAAACAACGACAGCTGCAACCAAAAAGCAGCCGGGCATTGTGGCAGGCGTCTGTAGTTCAGCTACTTGGGAGGTGGAGGCAGGAGAATCACTTGAGCCCAGGAGTTGGAGGTTGCTGTGAGCTGTGATGCCATCGCACTCTACCCAAGGCGACAGCTTGAGGCTCTGTCTCAAAAAAAGAAAAAATATTTGAGACTATTGTTCAAGCTGGCTTCGAACTTCTGGGCTCAAGTGATCTTCTCACCTCCAAGACTACAGGTGCATGCCTCTGCACCTGGCTCCTCAAATGTGTTTATAAGGCCTTCTGTATTTGGTGAATCTAGAACTCCACTCTTGTTTCCCTAGCTATGTGAGTCTGTTGGAAGTTTAACTCAATTTCTCAGTCTTTGGAATCAACAGGTGCATCATGGGAAAGTAGCTTCAAATCTGGATTTAGCCCTCTGACCTTGTTCCTCATAGTCTGTTACCTCATAAGACAGTAGGAAATAAACGCTTGAAAAAAAGAGAAAGAAATAAACAGTTAGTTAAAAATAGATTGATTTTTGGATTATGGCATGTAAATGTGCTAACAAATGAGAATGGTGTTGGCATAATGAAGTCTATTCTTAGGAGGACTTTCTTTTTTAAGTTGTTTTGCTTTTGTTTTTGTTTTTGAGCACACTATGGTGTTTCTATAGAACAGCGGTTCTGTGGGTTGCGACCCCTTTTTAACAATGAAAATGCATTGCAGCATTAGGAAGGTTGAGAACCACTGCTATAGAAGTAACTGGGGAAAGGGAGCCTCAGAAGGTTAAGGAAGAGGGAATGCTTGAGGACAGCAGTTGGAGGCTGTAATGTGCCTTTTTATGCCAGTGAATAGCCACTGTACTCCAGCCTGGGCAACATAATGAGAAACTCTCTCAAAATAATTTTTTTTAATTATATGAATTCAAAAAATATATATCTGGAGAAAAAGTTGATTTATTCTTCTATTTTCTTATAGAAGAGTAAATAATGTTAAGTTGTTTTTCAAATATAAAATTAAAGTAGATAAGAATGATTTTTTAAAGTATTTTGGGGAAATTGTCACTAAGAATTGAAGGACTTTTTGTCGTTAAAGATTCTGAAGTCGCCTTTCAAATGTCTTGTGCAGTGAATGCAACAAAGGCAGGTTTCTTTGTTGAGAACACTTTAAGTGAGCATCTTGTTATACTGTGATCTCCCCAACGTGACTCTTATTATTTGCACCTATGAACGTATGAAGACATTATTTCAGTTTTTGTGTTTATATAGAAACATTCTTGTTAAGGCAAAAGTCCTTTAAAAAAGCATGAGTTGAAATGACATCTAATTGCCGTATTTGGTAGTATTGTTCTCCAGATAGCAACAAGGACTGTTAAGCCGAAGAAATGCTTATTTTTTATTGTCTGGAGAAAACCATGCTGAGATCCTCTGCCCTTATTTTCTCAAATATCTTTGGAGAGATTTACATGAAAAGAAAATAATGTAATAGGCCTTCGTGTTTGTCCTTAGAAGAAAAGTATTACAGTTGAATTAGTCTTAGATCCATGCCAGTGCTACCCCTCTCCCTCATCCCTAGTAGCTGTACATATTTACTACCTTTTTAAAGATGGATTTTCAAATAGTTGTTGATAGATTATCGTATTATGGCATTTATTGACTCTTTAACATTTATGGATCTTTTTTACAGTTAAATCGTCGATCTGAAATTCTTGCTACTAGTTCTGGTGATTTCATCTTGAAGACATATGTAAGACGAAACAAGACTGACAGTTTTAAAACTTTGAAAGGCAACCCAATGGGACTTAACATGTTGAGCAACAATAAGAAATTGAGGTATAGGTGCTTCACCACACGTTCCTACAGAAAAGATAAAGAAAGGGTTTAACTGCCTTTTTGACCAATAGACCCAACCTTACCATTTCTTTTGAAATTGTCAGTAGGGACGAGAGATGGGATGGTTCCGGTGTGTGGTTTGTTTTGAGTCTTGGGAGTAAGATTGCTTGCAGTGATTTCTTTGTTCTGAATAAAACATATCAGAAGAAACATTTCAGTAGACTGGGATCTTATGAGTTTGCTTTCATATAGTTAGTAGAATCTCAGTTATAATATGAAAAGTAAGCAGATGACACCATAAGGCACAGGTAGTCATCTTTAGGAGATGTTAGGATCATATATACAAAGAACTTGTTTTTTAAAATAAAGATTTCTCATTCCTCTTCTCTTACAGATATAACTCACCTTCACTAGTGGTTGACATAGTGAACCACTGCTACTGATAGGATTGGTCTATTAGTAACAACCCAAGAATAAGGTTGAAATTACTATTTTATGTGTTAAATTATAATAGACAACTGGATACATAAAGGCTAAGTAACCGTCAAGTGAGTGGCAGAATTAGACATAGACATTAAGACTTCTGATCTCTGTTATTCTAGTATTCTCCTGTATTGTTTTCGAGTTAGATTTTAAAGACAAATGTAGGAAGTGGAGAATTCCTAATGGACAATTTAACATGGCTAATTGCGATTATCTATAAACCTTTTTTTGTTTGTGATAAAGCTTTTTCTGTGCTCAGATTTTAAAGATGTGTTTCCTAAGTGTGTAATTTTTACCTGTTCAAATTATTTTTTGTTTTTTAAATCTGCAGTGAAAATACACAAAATGCAACGGTATGTTCTGGAACTGTAGTTCATGGTAGACGTTTTCAGCATGCTCATCCACAGATAAAAACTGCAGCCCAGAGGTAAGTATTGTAATTGTCTTTGTTGAGTATGTACATGCTATTCTCTTTAATGAAGTTTTTCACTATTTTTTTCTTTGTGAAACTTTACTGTTCCCACTGTCTGTAAAGAGATGTATCTCTGAAATAACTTATGACCTGGAATTTTATATCTGTTTTTGAATTAATCACATCTTATAAATAAATAATTTTTAAGTAAGAGCCATTCTCTCACATTACAATTTAGAAGATTTAAGAAGATTTAAATTAAATGGATTCTTAGCATTGACTTTACAGTGTTTAACTAAGGTGCCTTTGGCTGGTAGTTTAACCCTAAAGACAATATACTACAATCATTACCTTATTTTGTAAGGTTTACAAGATTTCATAATATCAAAACAAATCACATTATTAGTTTTAAATGTGTGAGAAAATGTTTATTTTAGTAGTTCTAGTTAGATTCAGGAGTTTGTTCTCATTGGTTTTGAAAGTACTGCTTAAACCTTGAAAATAATGAAAGTAACAGTTAGGGGAAGCTTGGCATTTTAAATGCTTTTGATGACTATTTAGAACCACTTTTGGAATGTTATATTTCCTATATTTCCTTTTAGTTGACTCAAGTTCTTTAGCTCCTGCTGTTGCAGAATCTGTTTATTGCATTATAAATGTTTTTTTTATAACTTAGAAGATTTAAAGATTTGGTGTATATTTTAGATGCTGTTCTTCATTCTTTTCATATGTCCCATTTAGGCTACTTGTTCAGAAAACATGTCTATAATTTTTCTTTAACTTTAGGAACCCTTGCTATATGTGCTACTTACATGGATTGTTATAACTTAGACTTTTGGCTTAAAAACCTTAAATTTCTCTGATACTTTTAAGATGATAAAACTTTCTTTTGCTTAAATACATGTATTTTGTTATAGTATTCACATAAAGTACTTGAAAACTCCAACTTTAAAAGGACAGAGAAATTACTGTACATAACAAAAATTGGCTTGCTCTGCCACAAGGTCCACAAAGAAGTCAAGCTCTCTGGCCTACATGTGGCATAAAAATGAGAATAAATAATGAATATAATTAGGGGAGGTAGAATGAAGAGACGCTCTTTCTCCCACACTGATAAAGATGTCTTCTTGGCTTGGCGCCTGTGGCTCAACAGGCTAAGGCGCTAGCCACGTACACCTGATCTGGTGGGTTCGAATCCAGCCCTGGCCTGCCAAACAACAATGACGGCTGCAACCAAAAAATGGCCAGGCGTTGTGGCGGGCGCCTGTAGTCCCAGCTACTTGAGAGGCAGAGGCAAGAGACTCGCTTGAGCCCAGGAATTGGAGGTTGCTGTGAGCTG
>CAUYRH010001773.1:0-21684 GCA_963574655.1 Perodicticus potto
TGTGGTTTTTGGTCTTCTACGTATATACCTAGTAAAGGAATTATAGGATCAAATGGCAATTCTATTTTTAGATCTCTAAGTATTCTCCAAACATCCTTCCAAAAGGAACGTATTAGTTTGCATTCCCACCAGCAGTGTGGAAGTGTTCCCTTTTCTCCACATCCACGCCAACATCTCTGGTTTGGGGATTTTGTGATGTGGGCTAATCTTACTGGAGTTAGATGATATCTCAAAGTAGTTTTGATTTGCATTTCCCTGATGCTTAAGGATGATGAGCATTTCTTCAGTGGATAGTATTATTTGGAAATCTTTGCCAGTAGGTAAACCTATTTCAATTGAACATGGCAACCTGAACTTTTGATTCCATTTACCATTTGTCGGAAGATGTACCTCTTACCGTGGCCTGGCTGCAGTACTTGTTTCGCGTACATGAGCATGCCACTTGCTGAAGACAATTTGCCGTGTTTCTGCATTCCCAGAGGGAAGGGGGAGAAGGGTCAGCAGAGGGCACACCCCTGGCATCTGTTCCTTTTCCTTCTGTCTCACCTGTTGCTGTCTGCAGGGGAGGCTGGGAAAGGTAGTCTCTGTTCTGTGTGGTCACGTGCTCAGCTAAAATTTTGGTCTTTTAGCTTTAAAGGAAGACAGCAAGAATGAATATTGGGGGCCAGCCAGTAGTTCTGCTGCAGTAAGGTTCTACACGTCAGATGGTAAGTGCTCCGAGCCCTTGTTGAATACAAGTGTTTATTTCACAAACCTTTGCTGGGTCAGTGTACTGACGTGGATAGTGTCCCCCCAAAGTTCACGTCCTTCTTGGAACCTCAGAACGTGACTTGGTTTGGAAGTAGCATTGTCTCCTATGTAATTAGTTATGAAGAGATCGTGCCAGTGTGGGGTGGGCCCTTAATCCAGTGTGGCTAGAGTGCTTGTCACAGGGGAGGAGAGACCCAGCACACCCCCAAGGAGGCCTTGTGATGACGGAGGCAGAGATTGGAGTGATGCCGCCACAAGCCAGGGGATGCCCAGAGCCTCCAGAAGCCGGCAGAGGCGAGGAAGGACCCCTCCCTTGAGGCTTCAGAGGGAGCATCGCCCGGTTGACATCTTGATTTCAGACTTTTAGCATCCAGAACTGTGAGAGAATATGTTTCTGTTGTTTTAAGCCACCAAGCCTGTGGCAGCCCTAGGGTATGAACGCATTCAGGAGGAACACATTTTTTGCCTTGACTCAGTGGGAATTGTTTCTGGCTGGATCAGAGTATCTGGCTTCTCAGCTTCACCCCTGTGCCTGGTGTGACCAAGTGGGGGTCACTTAACCTCTCCGTGCCCCAGTTTTCATCTGTGAAATGGGAAACAAGAGGGCTGCCTCTCTGCTCTGTTGTAACACTGTGAAGGTAAAGCTATTGTCGGTTTGCCCTGGAACAAGTTATCTTAAAAAAAAAAAAAAATTTATCATCCGACATAATTTTTTTTTTATTTCAGATTAATATGAGGGTGCAAGCAACTAGGTTACAATGTTTGCATTTGTTAGGCAGAGGCCCTCCTGTAATTGTGTCCCAGCCCCGGGAGGTCACCACATACCCTTACATTGTGCCCATTAAATGGGAGCACCCCCATCTCCTCCCTCCTTCCTCCCGCCCCTTAACTTGAATTGAATTGCGTTTATCTCGAATGTGGGCCTGTGTTAGTTCATCTACCGGCTTCCTATTCGTGTTGTGTACATTGGATACTTGCTTCTCTGTTCGTGTGATACTTTACTAAGAAGAATGTGTTTCAACTCCATCCAGGTTAATACTAAAGATCTAAAGTCTCCTTGTCTTTTTGCGGCTCTTTTTGGCTCTTGTCCTTCTGTGGGGAGCAGTCAGAGTTTCTCTCATGCTTTGGTGGGGGCAGCATTGTCAGAAATGGCGAAGATCGGCCAAGAAAGGGGAAGCCCTTAAATGGGCTTTGGGGTTTCTGATACATTCAGGCCAAACAGTGTATTCCCTTCTCTATGGTTTGTTAAAAAGAATATGTGGTTCTTTTTGATGCTTTTTTGGGACTGTTTGCTTGATTATTTTTTTTTGGAGAGGTTGTTGCTGGTGGAAAGAAAGCCTTTTCCTTATATTCCTTTCCACCTCTGCCTTCCTTTCGCCCTCGTCCGTCCCTTGTCTTTGCTGGAGACAGCGTGTCATCTTAGTAGCTACCGATATTTATGAACCAGTGGAGGCTTCCCTGCTGCGTGGGGCGGGCTGGGCCCTGACCACATCAAATAGGGAGCCCGAGGAAGTGGAAGGAGCCCGTGTTCAACGGGCAGCAGGTGTTTACTTCCTGTAGATACCGACACATCTTTTCTGTCCATGTGAGTTTAGCCCTTAGGCAAAGGTGCCCACCACTTTTCTAGACCAAGAGCCACCATCTCCCTTCCTTGTCCCCCTGCCCCAATCTAATTTTGGCTTTTGTCATTGGAGAGAGGCTCGCAGAACTCCAGGGTGGTCTTACTTGCTGAGATTGGCGAGACGAGATTCTGGTCCTTTCAGCAAGGTAGGGGTTGCTGTAATAAGAGGTGACAGTCTTGGGGACTCCACTGCACGGGCACTTCACAGGTACTGCCTGCAGTTCACAGTGACCTCATAAGGTACAGGTTGACTTCATGTTATGGACAAGACGGCAGCTCAGAGAACTCAGTTGAGTTACCCCAGGCTGCTGGTTTCAACTCAGGCCTAGCCCACCCTAAAGTCTGTGCAGTCTCCTGTGATTAAGAAACATTCTCACCTTTTATGGCTCTGAGTGGCTTCACTTCTAAAGTGTCTGGGTGCTTTGGGGAACAGAAGGCGGGTTCCCATGGACTTATCACAGCGCTAGCACTAGAGAAAGTCATCCTGTCCTAAAGCAGAGCTCGCCAGGACCCCCGTAGATGAATGGTTTGTAACCTCAGCTGATCATGAGCACGGCTTGGCCATCCTTTAGTGAGTTTCACTGATACACACACATTACGGTGAAGTACCTCCAAACTCTTTCCGGTTCTTCCATGACCCTTTTTCTCTTCTGCCACCAAACTGTTCCAAGCCACCATCATCCCTCCCTTGGGGTTTTGTAAAACTGGACTTCTGCCCGCCTCCACCCTTGCCCACCCGCCACACGCCATCCAGTCCCCACACCTTGGCCGAGTCAATTGTTTGGAAGCACACAAACCTTAGCACCCTTTCGCGTCTTCCCATTGCACCCAGGGTAGAAACCCCGATTCTTAGCCTGACCTCAGGGTGCTGCATCCCCTAGCTCTGCCTCATCAGCATTTGTTCTTCCTGTGCCCATGGGACCCCAGCCACACAGCCTTTCTCCAGTTCCCTGTAAGCGCCAAGCTCTTGCCATGTCGGGGATCGTACTTGCTGTTCCCTCGGCTTAGAATGCCCTTCCCTCAGGCTCTCAATCCTGCCTCGCTGCATCAGCCTCCGATTGCCGAGTCAGGCCCGGGTTACCGTCTTCTGCCACACACTTTGGCTTTTCTTCACTGACTTCATTTGTCTAGACAGTGATCCCTCAGGATCTAAATTGTTCAGCGTCCTGAATTTTGGATAATAGGGAGTACCGATACAACCCCCTCCCCTGAAATTTACCTGAGTCTCTCTGGTTTGGATAGTAAGGGGTGCCTAGGCGTGTTCCACATGCTCCAGGTGTGTTCACGTCTAGGTACCCCACAGGTGTGTTCACACCTAGGTGCCCCGCAGGTGTGTTCACCCCTAGGTGCCCCACAGGTGTGTTCACGTCTAGGTACCCCACAGGTGTGTTCGCACCTAGGTACCCCGCAGGTGTGTTTGTGCCTAGGGACCCCGCAGGTGTGTTCACGCCTAGGGACCCCGCAGGTGTGTTCACCCCTAGGTACGCGGCCTCACTGGGGAGATGCGTCGGAGGTGGTGGCTGGTGACTGAGAGGAACAGATGAGTAGACGAATGGCAAATGATGGGGTGAGGCTTGGGGTGGGGGAGGGCTCGTGGCTCTTCTCACTGGTGATGAACTGGCGGTGTGGAGGCAAAGATGGGATGTCCCCCTGCAGCTTCTTCAGTAGGTCCAGGGTCCACTGCTGAGACCATGCAGGATTTTGACTGGGCCTACCTGGCTCTGTAGTTCCTGTTTTTTCCCCACTGCATTCTGCTAAAGTCTGCCTCTGCCGCTACAAAGTCTCATGAATCCAGATCTTCTTTTTGCCATTGTCACTGTTGGGAATTGGGGTAAGATGGGATGATATTGGATGGCATGTGGTTGGGGCAACCTGCTTCCAATGCTTCCTCTCCTGGTTGGTGGTTGGAGTGGGATGGAAGGATAAGTCAACTTCCACGTGGGCATTGCCAAGGGGGAGGTGGCGGGGCTTGGAGAGCTGCATGCATGTGCCTGGGAATAGTCAGGATCCTTGGTTTGAAATGACAAAGGTGACAGCCCCGTAATGATGACTTCATGATCATGTTAACATGCTAAATGCTCTGAAAAGTCCTGCAATAAAGAAATCTAACTGGGATTAACTCAGTATTTCCCAAATTTACCAGCCACAGAACCTTTTCTGGTGGGAGGGCAGTGCCATTTCAATTATTGATTCAATACATAGTTACAGAGCGCCTACCCTGTACAGACGCTGTTCAGACTGGAGGTATGGAGCTGACAAGGTGGACCTGGGAAACATGGTGTCTTCATCTGTAAAAATGGGCGTAGCCGTAGTATCCACTTTGTAGGATTGTAGTGAGTTTGAGATTTAATGAGCTGCAGGGTAAGCATTTGGCACTGATGTAGACCAAGAGGAAATTGTGGATGAGAGAGCTGTACAGGTTGTGGAATCATTGTCAAGTCCGGGGACATTCTAAGTTGTCAGTGGTACATACCTGTGATTATTATTTGTCTAGTGGAGGAGCAGACGTTAAACAATTAAACAGGTGCGTATTTAATAACAATTGTGCTGGATTATACAAAAGAGAATACAGGCAGGGGCGGGCTCTCTTAGGCTGTGGGATCCAGAAATTTGGAGCATCCTTGGGAATTTTCAGGAATTACTGCTGTAGGGCAGGGGGCCTTATGAAGCAGCTGGAGGGCTCACTGGACACGCAGATGTGGGACCTGGGATTCTACTTGACAGACAGAGCCTGAGGTGATTGTGCTGCAGGGGGTTCCCTGACTCAGTTTGGGAAACACGTGGAAGGTCCGCAGCTCTGAAACATCCGTAATATGATTCTACAACAGCTGGTTCCGCACCTACAGGCACCTTTGTGTTTGATCTTAGAAAGTGCATGGTGAGCAAGAGGGTTGCGCGGGACCCCAGCCTGCTGCAGCGGTGTCAGGAGCAGGTACTGAGAGGGGCCACAGGTCACAAGAGGGGAACCATTCCAGCCACTGGGAACTCCACCGTTCCTGGCCTTCTGCTCTTCCCAGAGCAGGTGAACACTGTGCACTAACCCCCAGCCTGACTTCAGGGCTGTCCGCTTTCCAGGCCGTCATGACAACAGGAGACGGATTCGGTTTAGACCAGCGGTTCTCAATCTGTGGGTCGCGATCCCTTTTTAACCATGAAAATACATTGCGGCATTAGGAAGGTTGAGAACCAGTGGCTTAGACTGTCCCTGCAGAGAGAAGACCCCCTCGGGCTCCTCTTTCCGTTTCCATCCATCAGGCTCTGGAGCTGGGTCGTGGGGAACCTCGAATTCAGACCTAGAGCGTCTTTCATGTTCTCAACCCCCGCTCCTTTGTAATCAGTGGGGCTTGTTTTGAGCACTTGAGCTGAAGATGGGAAGAGTGGGGACCTGGAAAGGCCTCTGACCGCAGACTTCCTGCTGACCCTCTCCCTCCCCCACCGGGGTGTGCCTCGGGTGTGATCACTGAGGCACCATTGTTAGGCGGCAGGGTGAGCCAAGGTGACACATCGGGTCTTTGCGCAGCCTGTCTTGGTTTCAGCTGGAGCATAAATCATCGCGTGCTGTCTCGTCCGCGCTCTCCCTCTGCCCTCCTCCTCACAGCCTTCTCTGCACCATGAATTTCCACTTTTCTGGGTCCCTGCCAGGGCGCGTTTCTGCTCATCATTCTTGCTTGACCTTTAAATGTTTCTCTTTAGGGAAAATCCGATCATTAGTCTGTATTCTCGAGCAGATGTATACCAGTCGCGGGCAGTCTTCCCGCCTCCCTTCGCCTCCGTGGGAGAGAAGTGTTTTCAAGTCAGTGTGATTTTCTTTTTTTAATAGTGGAGAAGTGAACACCGGATGAGCAGGCCACTCCCTCTATTGCTAATGGACCCAAGTGCGCCCAGTTCGGCGTTTTGGGGGCCTGGCTTTTTACCTGTTGGTGACACAGCCTGGCTGGACTGTGGGGTTCACTTGCCAGAGCCTAATCCCGGGTTTCGTAGCGCAGGCGTGCGAGAGTGTGCGACAGAGCCGGGCAGTGTTTTCTAGGCTGTCTGGATGGTGAGACTGTCTCGTGGGTGTGTTCCTGGAACTTTTCAGTCAGTCTCCACCATGGTGAGTATTTAATGACCACATGTGAAAGGCCTTATTGCCAGGGCTGCTCCCTGGGACCAACCGAATCATGGAATTATGGAATTTCAGAGCTGGAAAGAGCTCCTTAGCAGATCAGAGGAGAGAACTTCCCTGGGAGTGGGAAGACCCAAATTCAGGGCTCTCGCTTGTAGCCGAAAAGGAGTTTCTGCGGGAAGGGAGTGGATAAGAGCACTGAGGGGGCTTGCTAGCTTCCTACTTTAGTTATACAAATAAATAGTAGTCCAATTTAGCAATCTGATGGAGGGAGGCCTTTAGAAAGAGGCATACCCAGGAAGAGTTAAGATTGTGCCTGAGCAAGGCACATTGCTGCTGGGAGCTGTTTCCAAGTTCTGTCTTGGTTTTTGGTGACTCCTTTGGTCGAGGGTATGTATAAATGAAGCACACGGGCTTGCCCGGTTATGGTTTCCATCTGCCTAAAAATAGTCATTTTACACCGCATGACTCGGTCTAAAATATTTTGCTCGCAGTGACCCCGTTGTTATTAACAGCGACTAGACTAACACTAACAATTGCCTCTTCTTCAGCGTCTGCAGCGTGCTGTGTGGGGTGCTTTAGAAACAGTAACTTGTTTAACACAACAACTCCAGTGAGCTTCTGACTGTCCTTATTGTACAGAAGAGGAAGTTGGGCTTGGAGGGGTAGAGAAATTCATCCAGCATTACCAGTCGATCTTACGATGTTAATGGCTGGCGCCATTAAGTTAAGAATCTTCTTCAAAACTACAGGACGCACCCATTTTTTTGAAAGAAAGAAGAAAGAAAAAGGACCTTCCTGGGCTGGGTGGAGGTAGATTTGTGGGTCATTTAATTTTTTGTGTTTTCTTATATGTACCCTTGCATGCTTCCTGATAAGTTTCTCAAAAGCAGACATATTATCTGGCAACTACATTTTTTATATAGATTTTTTTTTTCTTTTTAATTAGCTTGCTGGTCACGGGCCCAGGACTTCTGGGAATTGGACTTTGTGTTTGAGGGAAAGAGGAGGAGAAAGATGTTTGTTCCCTTTTGACTTAATTGCTCTGTGAAGGCCTGGTCTCCGGTCCTGTTCTGAGTTAGTGGGGTTTAGCGCTGAAACACGAATTGGGGGAGAGGGACACGATTCAATCAGTAACAACCGTTACTGGCTGATTCGGGCTGGTGGCCTCCAGCCTTTCCAGGGAGCTGACGGCCACCGGTCTCTCCATATAACCTCGCCGACTTGGGAGCGTTATGATGAAAGCAAGCTTTAGACTGAATTTGACCTCACGTGCGTTTCTCGGCAAGCAGACACATAGACGTGCATACGGCTTGTACTTGGAGTCTGATGAAATCCGAGTGGTTTCTCCTCTCAAGCTCTCTCCTAGCACTTTGCAAGGAAGTTTCCTTCGCGAGAGATGAGAAAGTTCTGGGGCAGCCATTGGATTAGGAACAGGAGCCTCTGAAAATCTGCTCACAGACCAGGTGGTGCTCTGAAAGATGTGGGTGGGTCCTGGCCTAGGAGAAGCTAGAACAAGTCTCAAACCTCCCATCCTGAACAGCCCTCCTTCATTATTCTAATTTCCCCACCTCCTGGTGCTTCAAGGAGATAAAAATGGTGTAAGTGATGTAGACAGCCCGTGGAAGTGGGCTTCGATTACGTTCTTTCAAATACTCACCTGGTATGTGTGTGAGTTCTAGCTAGGGACTTTAGATATGGCCTAACTTGGGTTAAGATTAACAAAGACAAACAACTGTGTCACACAGTTGGTGCTGAAGTGTTTAAAGGTAAGGTGTAGACAGCGTGAGAGTTTATCAGAAAACTTCACCATATCAGCATTTCGCCCTGAGCCTACACTAGACCCAGATCGAGGTACAAGCGCTGTGATTTCTGTTCTTGCAAAGTTCAACCAGAGCAAGAGAGAGATTGGAGTTGATGCTGCGTTTTTATCGCGTGTTAAGACTTGAAGCTGATTTTGCTGAACGTTGATGAGGGGAATTTGAGAAGTAGTAAAGGGCTTTTCTCACCCTTTAAAAAGAGAGGATGGATTCCTTACAAGAACTGACATTTTAAAAAAGTCAGTGTGGCACGTTTTAGTCTGTGTGGTGGATCTGGAGAGGCAACATTTAGATCTCAGGAGTGTATATTCTTGAACCATTTGAAAACTCTAAGATTTGAGAAATAATATCAACCATCATTCAGAGAGAAGAACGCGGGGCAATCTCTGGCAAAGCCTGTCATTGTGCCTACATTTCACTCATTCCTCTGACTTGTTGAGAGCCCCCCTGTATAATAGGTGCTGTACTGAACCCAGTGGACACAGTGCATTTAATCATTTTTTAGCAAATATTCCTGAGGGCCAGTCCTGTCCAGGTTCTAAGGTTCTAAGCTCTCTGCAAGTATTTTCTTACTGGGGACATAGGATGAACGCGCTACTAGGTTTCCCCCAGACATCTCCCTTCTTGACCACCAGAGAGTATCCCGAAATTGCCAGTCCAATCCATCCTGCTCATCTCATTTGATCTAGAGTCTTCAGAGAGTGGCCTGGGGGTGGAAGGGGGGTGGACAGGAGAATAGAGCCAGAACAGGTAAGAAAAATCCACACCATAGGGAGTGAATGGTTCCCTCCCTGCAGGATCTGTTCTTTACACAGTAGTCTGAATCAGATTTTTAAAAACAAAAGCCATTTACCTTTGTCCCTCTCCTTAAACCCCCTCCAGGGCTTCCTATTGCACTGGGATGAAATTCACACCACTTACTGGGGTCCACAAGGCTCTTCCAGAACCAGCCTGTGCTCACCTCTGTGACCTTTCTCTTACCACCTGCAGCCACACAGGCTCGCTGCAGCCACACAGGCTCGCTCCAGCCCCGTGGATCGGTTGCCTGTATTTGAAATGCTGCTGTTCCAGAAGGCTGCAGCCTGTGTCCCCCTCCAGGACACCTTCCCTGACCGTCGGGTCTAAAGGAGGCTCTGTTATTATGTCACCCTGTTGTATTGTTTTCTAAGCATCTATTACTCTGTGACATGGCTTTTTTCTTCTTTTTTTCCTTATTATCATCCATCTCCCCCACCCAGAATAGAATCAGCCTGAGGCCAGCAACTTGGTCTGTTCATCCCTTTCTGTGTGTCTCTGGCACACACCCCAGTTACTCCAAAGTAAGCAGGAAATAGTTCATTTGAATTACTGAATGGAGAAATCCCTTTCAGTGCCCTTTGGAAGTTGCAAGTAAAGACTGGGGTTCTTTTTTATTTTTTTGAGACAGAGGCTCACTCTGTCCACCTGGGTAGAGTGCTGTGACTTCATAGTTCACAGCAACCTCCAACTCCTGGGCTCAAGCAATCTTCTTGCCTCAGCCTCCCAACTAAAGGCACCCACCACAATGTCCAGAGAGGGTTTTGTTTTGTTTTCTGTTTTTAATAGAGACAGAATCCTGCTTTTTGCTCAGGGTTGGTGTTGAACTCCTGAGCTCAGTCTGCCTGCTTCAGCCTCCCAGAGTGCGAGGATTACAGGTGTGAGCCACCACACTCAGCCTTGGGGTTCTTATTTTAAGATTACACTTTTGGCTGTTGATCTGTGCTTTTGGAACAAGACATCGCTTGGGGAGCCACCATGGGACATGACATCAGCTGAGCTGATGAAGGTTTGAGTCACAAGGATTCAGGATGTGTTGATGAACCTTTGGGGTTGAAACGGTATGCATGCTCACCTGTAACTATTTCCTGCTCTCGGCAAAGTCAGATTTTCTTGACAAAGAAACAAAACAAAAAAAAAAAGACCAGAAAGTGAAAAGAGACTAAAGGAAGTGGTGTGTTATGGCTCGGTTGATTTGCTAGCAGCGTAGATGGCTCATCCATCCTCATTCGGGCAGGGGACCCCCGATCCGGGCGTTTACTCTGGAGCTGACATCCAGCGGTGCGACATGGTCTTGGTTGCTTTCTCAACAGATGATGGATGTGGAAGAGAATGTTTTTGCCCAGAACTGTGTAGGTCTTGGGGTACTTGATTGGCTATTCGCTAGGCAGAGGTATTCTTGAAGGGTACCTGTCATTCCCTCCATAGAGCACCTGTGAGGTGCCAGGGGCCCGGCGCGCACTGCAGAATGAAACAGACTTGCCGGCTTCTGATCTAGTGGCTTTGGATGTGCCTTGGTGAGAGGGGAGAGAATAATATATGCAAATATATGTCAGACGCCTCAGACGTGGTAAGGAAGGGGCACAGGGGACGGGGGTTAGAGGCCTGAGGGTGTCCAGAACCGTCCATGCCTCCTTCCCTCCGTCCTGTCCCTCCACTCTGGCTCAGGCAAATATCCAGAGTGACTCACCCTGGAGGGAGAGTGGTCTGAGGAAGGACATGTGTACAGTCTCCCCGTGGTATCATGTGTGCAGCAACAAGCTGTGTGTGTGTGTGTGTGTGTGAACTCACATTCCTACATGGCCCAGAGTCACCAAGGCTTGGGACTAAACCAGTGTTTTTCACCTTTTTATCTCACAGCACACTTGAATCTGTAGTTAAACTTCCCAGCCACACTTCAGGTATGTTGATCAAAAAACAGTGAAAAGAAAGAATATACTTACTGTACTTTGAACTTCTTATGAAATTAATTTAATTAGTGATCTTTAAAACTCTTTGCGGCGCACCTTAGATCCTCTCGAGGCGCACCAGTGTGTGCCACAGCACCCTGGCTGAGAATCACTGGGTTATAGACTGGGCGAGGGCGTTGGGCTGATTTCTGAAATTGTCCCCGGGGATCCCCGCTGAAGAGGGGAGAGCTAGAGTCTGTGTCACAGAGAAAGGCCAGAGGGCTCACCAGCTGGTCCCTCTGACCTTGGCCTCCTGGGTTTCTGTCCTGAAGCCCAGCCTCACATGCTAATGCTCCTCATTTGAATGTCTCTATGATAACATCTCAGAAATGAAAAATGTTACAAGTGAGTTGGGAAGGATTTTTTTTTTTTTTTTTTTTTGTAGAGACCTCACAGCAACCTCCAACTCCTGGGCTCAGGCGATTCTCCTGCCTCAGCCTCCCGAGTAGCTGGGACTACTGGCGCCTGCCACAACGCCCAGCTGTTTTTCTGTTTTGCAGTCCGACCGAGGCTGGGTTTGAACCCGCCACCTTCAGTATATGGGGGCCGGCGCCCTACTCGATGAGCCACAGGCACCACCCCAGGGGAAGGATTTTTGTCTCAAAGCATTAAAATAGGATCTTAAGTCAGAATACTCCTTTTAAAGTTGAGTTCACTGAACTCTTCCCGTCTTGATTGTCTTGCCAGCTGACTGCCTGTGACAGTCTCCTGCTTCTCAGAGCAGTCTGTGGCTATAATAGTTCTGTAAGTCACCACAGAGGCAGAATAATAAATTATGTGTGTGTGTGTGTGTGTGTGTTGGGTGGGGTGCTAGCTGATTGACTTAGAGGCGTCTAGAATTCAGTTTATAACACATTAAAGCAGCACAGGGTTTTTCTTATGGATAGAATTTTAAAATAAAAAAAATTTTTGAATTGCGGTTGGAAAAACACAACATGAAATTGACCATTTTTAAGTGTACAGTTCAGTAGCGTTAAGTATATTCACATTGTTGTACACCAGATCTCCAAAACCGTTTCACGTTCTATGACCAATACTCCATACCCATTGAGCAATAACTCCCATTATCCGTTACCCCCCCCCGAACTCTGAAAACCCACCATTCTTCTGTTTCCATGAGTTTGATTCCTTTAGATACCTCTTATCAGTGGAACCATACATTCTTTGGGTTTCTGTGACTTCCTGATTTCACTTAGCTTCACATCCTTGGAGTTGAGCCGGTGGTAGCGTGTGACAGGATTCCTTACTTTGTGAGGCTGAGTGATCCATGGTACACGTACACCTCTTTTTGTGTAACCATTCATCGGTTCACGGACGTTTGACTTGTTTCTGTGTGTCGGCTGTTGTGAACCATGCTGCTGTGAACATAGGTGTGCAAATATCTCTGCGAATCCTGCTTTCAGTTCTTTTGAATATACATCCAGAAATAGGACTATGGGGTTTTATTGTAATTCTATTTTAAAGTTTTTGAGGAACTGCCATACTGTTTTCCATAGTGGCTGCTGTGTTTTATATTCCTACCAAGAGCGCATAAGAGTTCTAGTTTCTCTACATTCTTGCCAACACTTGTTATCTTCTGATCTATGTATTTTAATAGTCTCAGTCCTAATAGGTTGAAGTTGATAGCTTGTTGTGGTTAAACGATGTAGTTTTGTTACTTTAGACCAGGTGTTGTAATCAACACAAAAATTAGTTCTAGTAAAAACTGATAGCTGCTATTATGGTGTGCTTATTAAGTGCTATAGGCACTTGGTGTGACTTCATTAATTCTTACAACAGCTCTATGAGGAATTTCCCATTTTTTACCGATTCTTACAGATGAGAACATTGAGGCTTGGAGAATTTAACTAAGTTATCCAATGTTACACACAAACAAAGGCCTGCACTTGGATTTGAACCCAAATGTCTGGTTTCCAGGGAGTTCTTGCCTCCCTTTTCTAATTGATTGTGGTAGTTAAAATCCACGTCCTGAGCTGACCCATATCAAGAAAGGGATAATATTTGATGAGATCCTTCCTCCTGAATGGACCTCCAGGGTGAGGCTTCGGCCTCAGTTACCTCCTGCCTGGTCTTTCAAGTCCTTGGCTTGTAAGTGTCTCTGTACTTTTTTGGTTTGAATTCTCCAAACTCTTGAGTAAATAACAAAAAATGTGAGAAGAGAAACACAACTTTTTTTTTTTTTCAGACAGAATCTCATTCTGTTCCCCTGGGTAGATTGCAGTGACCTCAAACTCTTGGGGTCAAGCAATCCTCTCGTCTCAGCCTCCGAAGTAGCTGAGACTAGTGCCACAATGCCCAGCTAAATTTTCTATTTAGTAGAGAAGGGGGGGTCTTTCTCTTGCTCAGGCTGGTCTTGAACTTCTGAGCTCAAACAATCCACCCACTTTGGCCTCCCAGAGTGCTAGGATTATAGACATAAGCCATAGCACTTGACCAACACAATAGTTTTTCCTTGGCCTTATTCAACTCCTGAATTTGGTTTGTGTTCCCAATGAGTGTGTTGGAGTGTGTGTGTGTGCGTGTGTGTAAGGGGGAAGTATGTTGAATTAACAAGTTAATATTGTATTAGAGGTTCACTCTTAAGAGCTCCCAGATTTTCTGGAAGGCTATGCACGTGCTGGAATGCCTGTCAAATAAAAAAAAAAAAGAATGTGGAATAGTTGGTTTAATATTTGTTAGCCTTTATCATATTTAATTTTGGTTTTCGATTATGCCTAATAATAGTCCAGTCTCCTTTAGGCACTATCAGAGTAACAGCAGGCCACAGTTCCCTGTATCAGCTCCAGTGTTTGCATTGGATTATTGCATTAACAAATGCTTAAAATTACATTAGGAAAAATACGTTACGTTATTTCAAGTCAGGGGACCAATTCCACACTCACATCTGGTAATCCTATCAGTAAATAGTGGCACAGAGCCATTCTAACACAACCCGTGGAAATCAGCAGGGCCACTCCTCGCCCTTAGATATATTTTGTTAACATTTTTCTTCTTCTTCTTCTTTTTTTTTTTTTTAGTTTTTGGCCGGGGCTGAGTTTGAACCCGCCACTTCCGGCATATGGGGCCAGCGCCCTACTCCTTTGAGCCACGGGCGCCACCCCATTTTTCTTATTTTGATACCATAAAATGGAGTCTCCAGTAAGAGCTCAAATCACAGATTAATTCCAAAAACTTTTTTTAAAAACAATACATACAAAGAAAATATCATTTGTTGTTTCCTGCCACTAAATCCTGGACAGAGTTTGTAGGATGTCTTCTGTACGGTGTGTTCTGAGGATCATGGAACTGAGTTGTTTGCAAGAATTTACTATCCAGGGAAGAAAACCCAAAAAACCTCTCCAGTGGGAGTGGCTCAGACCTGCTGGTGTGGTCAAGGTTGTGGATAATTTAGCCTTCTTGGAACTGAGTGGTACCTGGAGCCCTTATCTGACAGGTGGATGAGAACTCCTGCTGCACGGGACCTCTTCTGGATATCAAGCACCTAGTATGCTAGGATTGTCACTTCACAGGTGGTGAACTGACCCCCCCAATACCTTAGAATGTGACTGATTTGGAGATCGGGTCTTTAAAGAGGTGATTGAATTATAATGAGGCCATTAGGGTGGGCCTTAATCTGGTGTTCTTGTGAGAAGCAGCAATTTGGGTGCACAGAGAGACACCCCGACAGGACAGAACGAGGGATGTTTACCCCGACAGGACGTGGGGAGAAGGTGGCTGTCTGCAAGCCAAGCAGAGAGTCCTCAGGAGAAACCCACCCTGCCAACATCTTGATCATGGACTTGGAGCCTCCAGACTATGAGAAAACAAAATTCTGTTTTTTAAGGCACTTTGCCTTTGGGCAAGCAGAGCAAGCCAATACATCATTTAACTCCTTTGAGTGCCTTGTGTATTTTTTGTTGGATGTTTACATCCTGTTTCCTTGGAGGTTTCTTCTTCATTTGTTTCTGAGTTTTTCCCTGAGGGACCTGAGTCCCCTGGCCTTTGGTTACTTTTCCTGCCTTACGTCTTTCTGAGGATGTAGATCTGGGATGGAGGGTGATGTGGGCTGGGGCAGGGAGGGCGGCCTGGTGACAGACGTGACAGCAGCTGTTCCTTTATGAGCCATTTGCATGCAGACACGTGCACACAGAGCACCTGCCCAGGGTCCCCACTCTCTCCTGCAATGTGCTGCCTGTCCCTCTTGTTCTGCCCTAAAGCCCAGGGCTGTTGAGCTCTGCCTTTCATCTTAATAGCAGTTGCCATCTCTGGCACTCTTCTCCATCCTGGTCTGTGTTTGGGGGCAGATGTGAACGTCTCCACTTCCATAAACATATGGGTCTGTTTTATTTTAAAGCCTTTATTGCCAGCCATTACTAGGAAAAAGGCAGATAGGATGGGAAGTGACTGGATTTCAGGGGAATATTAAACTGTCAGGGTGGGCTTAACCTCAAACCAGTAAAAAGCCAGAAGAACAAAGGGGTGTGTACCTGAAGCGTGGGGATGGTGTTAATGCCTTATGACCAGAGTAACCTACTGTGGAGTTCACGGGAGGGCCAAGCTTTCAAAGATGCTTTTATTGGAAACATCCCTAAAGGACCCTTTTCATTGAAGTTTTCAGCAAATTTCATGTCTGGGTTATCTGGCTTGTCGGGAAGGGGGTCTTGATTATTTGTGCAACTCTTAATGATTTCCGAGAGAGCCCACTCAAGCAGATGTGGGGAGGATTCAGTTCAAAGAGCTGGGGTACTGGAGTTAGCCATTGATTTTAATGGGTTTTTGTACTTCATGTTGTTAAGGCTTTCTTTTTTTTTTTTTTTTTGAGACAGAGCCTCAAGCTGTCACCCTGGATAGAGTGCTGTGGCATCACAGCTCACAGCAACCTCCAATTCCCAGGCTCAAGCGAGTCTCCTGCCTCTGCCTCCCAAGTAGCTGGGACTACAGGCTCCCGCCACAACGCCCGGCCATTTTTTGGTTGCAGCCGTCATTGTTGTTTGGCGGGCCCGGGCTGGATTTGAACCCGCCAGCTCAGGTGTATGTGGCTGGCGCCTTAGCCCATTGAGCCACAGGCGCCGAGCCCCAGAAAAAGTTTCAAAGGCATTGGTGACAATGTATAGCTTCCCAAGGGGAGTACCTTGAAGGTGACCATAGTGATATTCATCAATGAGGTGTGTAGCACTCTTTGTAAGAAGAGTTCGCGAACTTAATTGTCTGACTTTGTATGTAGTGGATATCATGGTGGGGCTTCATATCCCCTTTTAGAAACCAAGCACTTGATACCTCTAGCTCATAGCTGACCTTCCCCAGCAATTGCACTAAGCAGCAGAAAAGGCCTTGGCTCAGTTCAGGACATCCTGAAGGCTCATCCTAGCTCCATGGCTCCCAGGGGATGGCTGAAACTTTTATTGGGACAACAGTGGTACCCAACTTCTCCCTCTGCCTGATCCTGAATCCCTTCCTTCTCCTATAGACAGTAATGCCCAGAGTATTTCCCCATAAACCTCCTGCACCCAAATCACCATCTCCCAGTCAGCTTCCCTGTAAATTGACCTAACACAGTCCCTCAATAAAGTAACTCAATAAAACTCAGTTATAACTTGTCTGCTTCCCTCTAATCAAATAGATTCTATTTATTATACTGCTATTACTAATTTCATATATATTTTAAAGAATTGAATTGTGACATGGAAGTCCTTAGTTATACTATTATTAGAAAACTTTCAAAAATCCAAATGAGCTAAAGGACAATGAAATTATTTCTCCATTAAAAAATATAAAGTTGTACTTCTCTTATTCAAGACCAAACAGACAAGTAGATCAGAGCTGAAAACAGATGTTTCCTTCTCTCCCCAACCCCCAGATTAAAGTGTTTCTCAAATTTGGCAATTCCTATAGGGCTATTATTAGAGACAGTTCTGGGCAGTAAAGACACAAAATGTGTTAATAAAGAGAACTGTATTTCAGAGGAAGCTGTGGATTATTTAAGAAATTCGAACTATTGAATTTTGTGGGATAAAGTCATAATTTTGCATGGTTTATTTAACACCTTAACTTATGACTATTAATGATTTTAATTAAATTTGGGGGTTTTACAAGAATCAGTAAGTTTAGAGTTATGTCATACTTTTCTAAAGTCCTCAATGTTTGTTAAAAGATTAAATGATTTATCTGCAAACCTCTTTAGTCAACTCACCTTGCGTGCTTTTTATAGTTCCTTTCCCAATGGGAAGTTAGTGTTGGCTATTTATGTCAAATCTCAAATCATAAATGAAATAACATCTTTCATCTAATCTTAACTATGGCCAAATATCCTTTAACTTTCTTTGGTGCTTTATCGAGGAAATTAAACATGTTTGTTTTGTGTTTGGGACATTCATAGTTCTAAAGTAAAAGGACCTTTCTAGTTTCCCAAAAAAGCTGGTTGTTACAAACACAGTGCTAGGCAATCACCACTCCAGGCTTTTGTGGCCATAGCGAAAAGCAAAGAGCAGGGGGGAGGCCATTGTCCAGATAAAACAATTAGAATATCCCTTGTTAGAAACTGCCATACTTAGGCATTTTCTTTGGGGATGTTAACCCCATTAACATCCAGAAGGGCCAAACAAAGCCCGAAGGTATCACTATACCGAACTCCCAGGGCAAGAAGAATATCAGTGTTCCTCCATTCATAGTTGGATTGATCTTAACTGACATTCTCCTGAAGTCTGTACCCCAACCTTTTGCTTTTCTCTGGCATATAGAAAGAAAGTAATGTCAAACTGCCATAACAATTTGTATCCTTTCTTGCCCACTGGGGTTAGGGATAAAGAAGATGTATTGTTCTAATGGTTATTATGTGGTAGCAATATACCCTTCTCAGGGAAACTGGTGCTATTTCTTATATTTTACAACTAGAGAAATGGTTTAGTAACCCAGTACCTGCTTTCTAGAAGAAACCACAGCCTTCTTTCTAAGTCCCCTGGGACATGGATCTGTTCCTTTTACCTTTGTAATTTTCCTTCCAAGACATGATGTGCATGTGTTTTGCTTCTCTCTTCAAGCAGGAGGTGTGCATTTCCCAGAGGTGAAGAGGAAACCACTGGTCTCTAAAAGTTACTTGACTATTATTAAAGCTGTGTTCTTTTGTTACAGTGCCATAGAATAAACAGCTTTTTATTCATGTAGCTTTTGATGGAAGCCAAAAGGCAGGCAATTGGGAGTTATAGGCATTCCTTGGCGATTCCTTTGTGGAGACCCTACTTCCTTCCCTGAACCCCTAGTCCCCAACAGCCAAGACCACTGTGCACAGGGATGGGTTTTCTAGAAAAAACCACAGCTCAGACCATCCACACACTTCCATGAATAACTGAAGCACTGTTGATGAAGGATAACTGTGGACTGAGTGACCAGAAAAATGTGCCATGCCATCCACTAAAGCAGTATTTTTGAACTTCTTCTATCTCACAGCACACTTGAACCTGTAGTTAAACTTCTGCAGCACACTTAAATTATGTGGATCCAGAAAAAATAAGACTAAAAGGAATATACTTACTGTGCTTTGAACTTCTTTTGAAAATAATTTAGTTAATGATCTTTAAAAATTTTTGTGGCACACCTAAGATCCTTGCACAGCACACCAGTGTGCTGCGTGGCACACAGGTTGAAAATCACTGCACTAGAGGCCTGGCTCGACTCTGAACTACACCTTCTAATGGGTCAGTCATCTTGTATCTCAGGGTAACAACTGACTTTTGCTATATAGTAGATGTCTGGAATGGAGAAAAGGGGTAAGCCCAAAAACCCTGAATTTGGAAAGTTTTACAGGATAAAGCAGTTAGTTCTCATTCCAGGATGGTTGTGAATATCCTGCCTTTAGGTAAGGCTCGCTACCACATCACCTGTCTAGCTACCTTGTTTTTCTTCACTCTGTCTTCAACATGTAAGCTTTATAAGAGAAAGACATACATGAACATAAGTTCAAAAATGATGTCAATTTTAATAACGTTTCCCCGTGTTCTTATACCACATAAAACATTACTATGATTTTTAACATATGGAAACATCATATAGTTTTGTATGGGTATTCATAATAGCTCAATTCCAAAGTAATATACTTTGCCAGCATCCACATCAATACACCAACACAACTCGGAAAATGCAGAATGGCCAGCTCGAACTTACCCCATGATGGCAGGCAGCGATCCATCTGGCTTGGTGTCATCCAAGGTTATTGAAATTGGGGCTTCTTCATCTTCAATGATCATGCAGCCACAGTAGTCTTAACCAGGAGAAAATCGACAGGAAATTGATTTTCATCAATCACTTCATCACAGACACACACACATACATAAAATATATATATAAACTATTTTGCTAAGAGGAAAGCAAATCTTAAATTCTTGGTCTTTGCCCCCAACCCTACAAACTATTTCCAGTTGAAAAGACACAGTAACTATACAAGATATGACCTATTTCTTTTACCTTTATGTAAAGAGCTTAGGGCTGACCAAGGAATGGCAAAAACGGGAAGATGACCCTGGATTCTGGATACATGGGGAAAGAGGAAGTGTGCTAAAGAGAATTAATCAGCCCTAACAATCCATAGAAGACATTGCAGGAGGGGGTTCGCCGCCTATAGCTCAAGTGGCTAAGACGTCGGCCATATACACCAGAGCTGGCAGGTTTGAATACAGCCGGGGCCTGCCAAACAACAATGACAACTACAACCAAAAAATAGCCAGGCATCATGGCGGGCACCTGTAGTCCCAGCTACTTGGGAAGCTGAGGCAAGAGAATCACATAAGCCCAGGAGCTGGAGGTTCCTGTAAGCTGTGATACCACGGCATTCTACCCAGGGTGACAGCTTAAGGCTCTGTCTCAAAAATAACAAAAAAAAATTGCAGGAGGTTTATCAATAGTAGTCACCATCTTTGGGTAGCCTTCTAAGTCACATACCTGCCTCACTTGATTTTCACAACTCCCTGACAGTTGGTTTTACTGTCACCATTTTAAGCTTACAGACTGATGCTAGTAAGCAAGCAAAGTACACAAATGCATAACTTCAGCGCCGCACTCTTTCTCTGGTTCCCCCTGGCCTCACTCTGTTCATTAACAGGAAACAGCAGAACATATGCTAGGAGCCAGCACAATGGTGGCTATGTGACTGATGTGATCTCTTTCTTCCCTCCATTGCCAAAAAGTGCTCTTGGTGTCATTTTGTGTTGCCAAGGGCTATGAGAAATTTGACATACCAAGATTTTTGATCTTTTCTCTACCAATTTGAAAACACTTTCTTTTTCTTTTTTTTCTGAGATAGAGTCTCACTTTGTGCCCTCAGTAGAGTGCTGAGGTGTCACAGCTCACAGGGGCCCACCACAATGCCCGGCTATTTTTTTATTGTAGTTGTCATTGTTGTTTGGCAGGCCTGGCCTGGATTTGAACCCACCAGCTCCGGTGTATGTGGCTGGCGCTCTCGCCGCTGAGCTACAGGTGCTGAGCCTGAAAACACTTTTTCTGTTTGGTGTCTCCTGGTCAGTATTTCTAAAAGAGTATGGTTCCTTCACATAATATAGTTTAAACATGAATAAGAGCAGCTTACCCTTTTTCTTCCAGAAGGCCTCCTTGTAATACATCATGCACTTAATGACAGCCCCCATTGGAAGTCGCTGAATTAACTGGTTTCTCTCTGATGGAAGCTCTGGTCTAAAGTGAATCTTGGCAGTCAAGACGGGAGGGATGGCAGTAATTACGTATCGGCACTAAAACGACACAAGCAAGATATCATCTCAAATCTGAGCTACAGTCTTTGCAGAGAGTGTAAAAAGTCATCTTAATCATTTTAAAATAATACTAAGCAGTAAGAATAGGCAAAGTGAGGCAACTGTGAAACAGTAAGACCGAACAAGGTAGGTCAACAAAGGCTGGTGATTTTGAAGAGTGAGGCAGAAATATGTCAGCATTAATTACACCACTGCTTAGATTATATCTGTTTGGAAACTGCAAAAGACATAAGGTCTATTTATTATATGCTCCTTTTGACTGAATTACCTCATAAAGTTCATGATTCAAAGTCTCTACAATGACGTGGTCACTCGTCTGGTCAACATAGGTGACAGGACGTTTCAGCTTTACTCGGTCCCCGAGGAGGTCCATTATCCGTTCACTCACTTGTCCAGAGCCACCTACAAACTTCCGTTCCTACAGGAGGTAGGAAGAAAAGAAAATGTTACAAAAGCCCAAAGAAGAAAACTTTTTTTTTGCCATTGATTAGAAAACCTTGAGAGAGTCACAAGCCAGACCTCTACCCTCTGCATAAATAAATATTAGAAGAACTCTTAAGACAGAGGCAGAAGCTTCTAAGACACATCAATGATCATTCCTGCATAGCCTCTAGCAGTGCAAAACTGTTATTAGTTTATAAAATCACAAAACTAGAAGAAGAGGCTCGGCGCCTGTGGCTCAACGGGCTAAGGCGCCAGCCACGTACACCTGAGCTGGCGAGTTCGAATCCAGCCCGGGCTCGCCAAACAATAATGACGGCTGCAACCAAAAAATGGCCGGGTGTTGTGGCGGGCGCCTGTAGTCCCAGCTACTTGGGAGGCGGAGGCAGGAGACTCGCTTGAGCCCAGGAATTGGAGGTTGCTGTGAGGTGTGGTGCCACAGTACTCTCTCCAGGGTGACAGCTTGAGG
>CAUYRH010001778.1:0-32890 GCA_963574655.1 Perodicticus potto
CAAATTCTGAATTTGATTTCTGACATCTCAGCCATCTGTTTATGCATAGGATTGTCATTTGTGTCCGCCAAATTGTTTCTTGGGGGGAGTTGATCTACTCTGTTTGTTCATGTTTCCAGAGGTTTTCCGCTGATTCCGCACCACATTTATTTTGCACCGTTTGGCTGGTTGAGTAGGTAAGGATAAGTTGGGTTGGGGGTTCTAGGAGTAGTGATTGACCAGTCCTTCCTTTGGCCGTAAGCTGAAACTGGTGTTTGTACCTTTTCCCCTAGAGTTTTGCCAACCCATACTTTGCTACTGCCTGCGGAAACTGGGGGCCTTCTTGATGTGGTGGGGTTAAGTGGCTCTGTCTTATCTTCAGCTGGTCTTTGTCTTACCCTAGAGAATCGGTTACTCTGTGTTGGAATCTGAGCTGTGAAGAAATACCAGTAGTTAGGTCACCACGCCCCCACAACAATTGGAAAAGGAAAATCAATCCTTCCCTCTACCACATACCCAGTGTACAATGTTGGAAAGTCCTCGGGTGATTGGCCCAGATGAGGAGGTCCCAATCAATTGTCCCAGCCAGTACCAACCTCAAATCAAAGAGTTGAAAAGTCTCTGGCGACTAGATAGCAGGAGTCTGCTGGCAGCTTTAGTATAACTCACTCCAGGATTCTGTGAGCTAAGGAGGCCTCCCCCACCCCCCGCCAGTAAATTAGCCTGGGAAGGTTGATGCCTCCTTCCCCGCCTAACCCCTCTGTCACACCCAGTCTCTGGTAACCCTGCGGGGCTGTTACCCAGTTCCCTCCAATGAGCAGATGCTGTAGAGGTTTGCACCTGCCTAGGTCACACGGGGCTCTGTGGCTCCTCAGCTAGTCCACCAGTTATGTCAGTGTTGGCAAGGGGGAGGTGAGGTCTGACAACCTGGGTACTTGATAAGGGCTGGGGCGATTCACTCAGTTCCAGCCCTGTCCTTGATTGATGTAAAGTAGATGAAAAAGCTGATAGAACAGAACAAGTTTGCAGAATTTCTGCCCTGTGGAAGAGACGCTGGGCTGCTAATAGTCCTGACTCAGTCTGTGAGATTGAGCTGTTTGTCTCAGCTGTCATCCCCAAAGGGCCAGGTGAGGCCAGCTGAACTTTAGCAAAGCTTTCTCAGTGCTGCGGCTTGTTGCCTCAGGGGACCACCTTTCCACTTCAGCCACCTCTAGGCTCACTTTCCTCTCACCGCTCCCGAGCCGGGACAACAGCACAGACCGGCAACACCCCCCGCCCTGTCCACACCCCTCAAGAAAGTGTCCAAGAATCTGAACTCTGTGGGGGACAGACCTCCAGACCTCATCGTGAGAGTGGAGGGGAGTGCTGGGAGTTCCAACTTGCAGGTAGAGAATATATACAGTTTTTATACAGTTTTACGCCTGGCAGGAGAGTGCCGCGGCACCCTAGTAGGGGAAGGAGGTCCAGTTTTTAGAGGGTCTCTCCCGTGGGGTAGAGTGGGAGGACATCTGAACTCTACTTGCTTGTTTGTATGGAGGTATGGCGTATACTGCAAGCGGCTCTCATGGGGGAGTGGACTCCTGTCCACTTGGTGATGTGCTCTGTACCTTTTATTTGTATCCTTGGGGTCGCAGGTCGCTCCAGCAGGGTTGATGTGCATTCTTCGACCTTCTCTTTTGGCTCAGTTCCAAACCATTGGCTTTCTTGCTAAATTTCTGTCCTTTAACTCTCCTTCTGGATGGCAGCGTCTGCAGAAAGCTGGCTACAGACCGCCATCTTGGCTCCTCCCCCGTGTTTCTTCATATTTAAATCCCTGTTTCTTAGATGTAAGGTAGGAGTGTATCCCTTGTTTCTGTTACTCAATTTCTTTCCAAAGTAAAAGCAGCTATTGACCTTTAAACAGGATATGTGGGAAAAAAATAAAGATTAGCAAAGCATATGGAATATATAGGAAATTAATATGAATAAGAAACAATGAATAAAATCTAGAATATAAAAAAGGCATGAGCAGATCTGTAAGATTTTCACAAGTCATTACCCTTGAATATTTATTGTATAAAACAAAATTTTAGAAAAACTCTTATTTGTTAGTGTACATGACATGAAATTCAGAGTGGACGTTAAAGCACATACAAAAGAACATGATTAAACGTTCAATGGCTAAAATAAAATATATTCTAAAATACATTCTGAAATTTATGACATTCAGGTTTAATATTATAAAAAAATAAATTACTGATAGAAGAATAACTTGAGGAAGGTACGTATAATGTAGAAGAAATTGGTATAGGTGCAAAAAAAAAAAAGAGAGAGAAAAAAATGAGGCTTAGAAGCCTGATATTGGAGCTGTAACATAAAACTTGGTTATTGTAAAGAAGAAAAAGGGCAACTGGAATAAGAACAGTTAATTCATAAATAGAAGAAAGCCATCAACATCCAGAAAAAATAATCCTTTGAGAGAGTGATTTGTAGAGTACCAACCATGTCTGCAATGTTAATAAATAAGGAAATATTGTCATTTTTTGATGACAAATTTTAATGTAAAATTAAAACATATAGTACATACATTAGGAAATAAAATCGATTACCTGGCAAATGTCATAAATACAAGATGAATTTTATAAAATCTCAATTGGAGATAATGAAACGTAACAATTTATGACAGATAATGTGAGAGATAGTAAAAAGTAATTTTAGTAAATAATTTCACTATTTATAGAGGTTCCTAAAGAAATAGGGAGAAAAAAAGTTGGATGGTTATATGTATATAGGATAGGGTTTCGGTACTCCTATAAAGGAGTGTAATCATTTCCTTGGCATTATTCACAATCTTTTCTCTTTTATGAAACAATGTTTGTATCTATGAAATAACTACTGTTCCAATTCTGAAATTTCTGAAAATTCTGAAATAATAGTGTAGAGTATTTGAACATAATAATTTATAATTTGCAAATAGAAAGAATTCATGATAACAAAGCCAAATGAGTAGAAACATTCATAAAGTTTAAATGACATGCAATCTAAATAAATAATTTAAATCAGAAATAGAAACTATAAATTGAATGAAATGCCACTTTCTCATTATGCTATAAAATGTATATATGTAAAAACAACTATCTGATGAGTTTGAATTTTTAAAGATCTCCTTAGAAACTGTTAGTAGCACTTATTCTCTACTATACATTATACCTTCTTAATCGCTTTATAGCCAGATACTAATCCCTGCAATATAGTATCCTATCTTGAGATAGGCTTTATTTCTTCCATGTTATGGATGCAAAACCATACAGCAGTGTTTTTCAACCTTTTTTTTTTTTTTTTAATATCTCATAGCACACTTGAACCTATAGTTACACTTCTGTAGGACACTTAAATTACGTTGATCAAAAATGAGTTTAAAAAAAAGAGTATACTTACTGTACTTTGAACTGATTTTGAAAATAATTTAATTAATGATCTTTAAAAACTTTTGTGGCATACCTAAGATCCTCTCATAGCCCAGTCGTTGAAAACCACTGGCTTAAAGTGATTATATGTATACCCTGCCCAAATCACCCAACTGGCATAAAGAAGAGCCCATATCTGTGATTTCAAATATTACATTCCTATTGCTGAACTATTTTCCTTGCAGTGCATGAACTTAAACACACACACAGACACACACATACCACCCCTAACACACTGCTGCTTCTTTAATCATGATTCTTGCCTTCAATTTTATCAGCCACCTAAATTCTAGGTTTAGTTAACAACTACCTGAAGTACTGGTATTGTTACTGTTATTTTTGCTTTAGTAGTAGTCCTTGTAAAACTCCAGTGGGCCATATTCTTTATGTCAGAAACAGCTATTATGGGCATTTGTCAGTAGTCTTATTGCATTTCTGTGTCCTTACCAAACAGGTATTATAGATTTTATTGTCATATATATACATATATATATTTTTTTGGCCGGGGCTGGGTTTGAACCTGCCAGCCCAGGTATATGGGGCCAGTGCCCTACTCCTTGAGCCACATTTGCCGCCCTATTCTAAGAAATATTACATTCTGTAACATTAGGTTACTCATCGTGCTTCTTTTTCCTCTCCAGTAAAATAAGCTACTAAGGTACAGATTTCTACCAAGTATTTGAAAAAGTCAAATGTAAATTGAGCAGGTGATTACAATGAATATTTGACTTGAATATTTACTCCATAGATTAGGATCTATAGCATCTATGGGTTTTTTGTGTGGGGCTCTTATACTTTATACAGCTTTTTTTAAAGAAAAAGAATACAAAATTGCCAATACAAATTTTTAAGCAAATGGATATGGATTTTCAATGCAGAACACAAGCAATAAATGAAAATTTAAGGCTGACAAATACTACAAGCATTTTCTTTCAGTTTTTTCAGTTTGTATTAGTTTCCTAATGCTGTAACAAATGACCACCAACTCAGTGGGTTAAAACAACACAAATCTATCACCTCACAGTTCTGGAAGTCCAAAGTCTGAAAACAGGTATTTTTCAGCTTACATCAAAGTTTTCATAGGGCTCTGTTCTTTCTAAAGACTCTAAAGAATAATCCATTTCTTTGTCTTTTTCTGCTTCTAAAGGCCACCCGTGTTCTTTGTCCTTATTCTCAAAACCAACAGTCCACCATCTTCAAATCTCTCCTCTCCTCCAGACTCACATCTCCCTCCCTCTTTTGCTAACTTACCCCACCTTCTGCTTAGGTCATCATATCAGCTTCTCTGCCCTGACTCTCCTGCCTCACTTCTTTCCTATAAAGACCCTAGTGATTACATTGGACCCACTCAGCTATCCCAGGATAGTCTTCCCCATCTAAAAATCCTTAATTTAACTACATCTACGAAGTTTCCTTTCCCATGTAAAGTAGTATATTTACAGGCTTCAGAGATTGATATGTAGACATCTGTGGAAGGCAATTATTCTACCTATTACACAATTTAAGTGTTTGTTTCCACTAGGATAAGACTTTTCTATAATAACTGATTTGGGGTCTGGTCAATAATTATTTAAAATATACAAATTAATCAAATTAATCAAAAATTATAGTATACCAAGAATAACTTAAAGAAATTTGTGACCTATTGCTATGTTATATTGAGCTATATAATTCTGTAAGCTGTTTACACTTAAGATTTATCAACTGACTTATTGAAGAATTTGGATATTTGGGATATCAGTTTTATAACTTCAGTACTTTCTTTTTAATCTATTTAATGATTGATCACTGAGAATTGTTGATGTTGTTTTGTCTAAAATCATCAGACTTCATACCAACATGACAAGGGCAACATATACTAAAATATTACCTACACTTTTGCACAAGTACAAATTTCGACAAATTGCAGTAAAATATCTCAAATTGCAAGTTTTTTAAAAAAAAAAACATGGCCATATGTACACATTGCTGGGATCCACCTTAGAGCTGGGAGAAGAGACTGATTTAAATGGGGATGGGGGAATTCTTAGGTTTAGCTTTGGAATAAATCCTAATCTTTCTTTTATACTATACATTTATGTTGCTTTTACTTTATATTGCATATTTTGTTCTTACAAAATGCTAAAATATATAGATTTGTGCCAATTTCTTAGAGTAAATTTGTTATCATATATTTACGTTAGATTGCAACTGCATCAGGTTGTAAGGTGCAACTTTGTACTTAAAGCTTATAACATAAACCTTATAATTTAAAGAATAACCAGTGTTTAGGGCTACTTACCTCCCTTCAAGGCCACTATTTTTATTAACTACTTTATTATCCATACTGACCTCCACTTTTTTCCCTTTATCCAGTTTATTTAAATGGAAACTGGAGAGGAAATGTTGTGGTTTCCTTTGCCTGGTAGGAAATATAGTAATTTTAACTAGCACTTCTACAGCCACATACTTCTGAGGAATAATCCCCAAAGAATCACTTATAGAGATTGACATCCTATTCCCAGGTGATAATCCTGCTTAAGCAATAGACACATTTATCTACCCCTGACCACAGAAAGTATAATTAAGATATATAGCAGGGTAGAGAGGGAATAGAACTGATGTAGTTTATAAGCTTCCTGTTGGTAATGGCAGTGCTGAATAGGCTTCCTGTCAGCCAAGGAAAATCATGGAAGTGAGACTTGGGCTATCTTTCTGGCATCTCACCCAAGAGAGCAGTCTATAAGAAAAAGGGTTATCATATGCAATATGTTTTGGAAAGCAAAGCTTAGATTGGGTAGAAAAGGTTAAACTTCATCTTGATATCAGAGAACATACATTAAGACTACTAAGTACTACGTTTTTAAAACTTTAGTCTCAGTACTAATGTATTTGGTACAGAGAGTAAGTTTGGTAGCCAGTGTTGGACTAATAACAGTTTTATTTGAATGAGATCGACAGTTTAAATGGTACTAGTATAATAACTAAAAGTTACCAAAAATAGTGTAATAAGCCAAAGAAGTTATTAAAGTTGAAGGAAACATAATTTAACAGTATATATTTGAACTCATTGATTGAAAATATAAAGCTATTTAGTATTTATATTTGATAGAGAAGACTGTAAAACTTTGTTTATAAATAGAGTTAGCGAGGTGACCTATATGAATATGTAAGATGTTTGATAGACACTTCTTTTTTTATTTGTATCTTTATATACTTCTACTAAACAATTGTAGTATCTAAAAGTATCCAAGTCCCAATACCAATATGGAAGTTAGATTTTTTTGTCCAGTCTGATATTCTGTTATTAATTAGTATGCTTCAAAGGAGACTAGTGAGATTTCCTTATATTTTATTTTACTTTATATGTCTGCTTCTATATCTTAGGTTTTTTTTTTTAAGTTTTCTCTTTTTAAATTTCAGAATATTAAGGACTATATATAGTTTATATACTTAGTTTTTTCACAAATTGAGTCAAAGTTATAAGTATGCCCCCCACCCAGACAGTGAGCACCATACCTAATAGGTATGAATTTACCACCTTTCCTCGCCCTCTCCCAACTTGATTTTCATTGAGATTTATTTCCATATGTGTTGATCCAACCTGGTGTAGAATCCATGTGTTTGTTTCCTCATTCCTGTTATATTTCACTTAGAAGAATGGTCTCCAGATTCCTCCAGGTTGTCACAAAAGATACTAAATGGGTATTTGCCTTTGTGGCTGAGTAATACTCCAGAGTATGCGCATACCACATTTTATTAATCCATTCATGTATCTGTGGGCACTTGGGTTATTTCCACATCTTTGCGATTGTGAATTGTGCTTCTGTTGACATTTGTATGGAGTCAGCTTCTTTATAAAATGACCTTTTCTTCCTTTGGATATGTACCCAACAGTGGGGTTGGTGGATCAAATGGTATGCCTACTTTAAGTTCTTTGAGATATCTTCATACAGTTTTCTATAGAGGTTGTACTAGTTTTCACTTCTACCAATAGTGTATAAGATGTAAGTTCCTTTCTTTCTGCATCTACACTAGCATCTTTTGTTTTGGGACTTATTAATATGAGGCATTCTTGTTGGTGTTAGGTACTATCTCACTGTGGTTTTGATTCACATCTCTTTTAAATTTGCTTGAAATTGCTTTGACCCTCTTACACATTCTGTTATCTAGAAAACATGAGGGAATTTTGATTTATTCATAATTTTGTTCTAGGTGAAATTTTTCTGGTCACTATGTGTTAACATATCATTTTACTTGAAACTTAAGATAGGTTTAGATTAAATGGATATACGTTAGCACTGTTACAGCTAGCTCTAAATGAAAATGAAATAGTAACAGAGAAACTAAAACTGTAGATAAATGTTTTAAAAATGTTATTGTTTCATTTTTCCTTATTTTAAAAGTACAATAATCATTAGGAAAAGATTTACGTTCCACCTGTGTGTATCAGACACTGCTGTGTACTAGAGATACAACAAATAAGTCTTTACCCTCAAGAGGTTTTAGTTTGTTGTGGTCAGACATTACATGTTCTTTGGAAAATGAAAGGTATAGCAAGAAAAAGCAAAAATAAAAAAAACCTACAGTCCCACCCCTTAAGCACCATTTATGTTATTCCATTTCCTACCGATTGCTTTTTTTTCCCATAGTTGTAATTATAGATTATATGGAAAATTTCAAATTTCAATTAACAGTATTACTAGTGTAAATTTTAAGTTTTTTGTTTTTTTTTTCTCACTATCCTGAAAACTCACTGAGGGCAATGAAGTTTTCATTAAATATTTTTATTTCCAATCCCTGGCATTTTAGAGTTACTTGGTAAAAAATTTTGAATGCACATATGTGTTTTTAGTTCTTAAGCAATGTTTTACTGGAAGTTTCTTACTGTAGGAAGCTTAGATTATTCCTGATTTTTTCTAGCATATAGAATGCTGTAATAAATAATTTTACCCATATGGTATTTTCCATATTTTTTGCAATTTTTTCTTAGCATAGATTTCTAGAAGTGAAATTACTAATTATATAGTAAGAACCTTTCTTCTCTTCCTCCTTCTTCTTAATTTTATTATTAATATTTTACAACCTTAGAAAATTCTATGTATACCAATTTGTAAATTACAAGCAATACAAGGGAGGGTTATTCACTAATCTTTTGCCAGTATTTTAAAAGCTGTTACTTTAATAAGTAAAACTTGTTAGTAGGTTTGTGTGATGATTAATTTCATCTCAATTTAGCTAAGCTGTACTATAGTGCCAAGTTGTGTGGTCAAATACTAGTCTAGATGTTGAAATAAAGGTATTTAATAGTTGTGATCAACATTTATAATGATTTTAAGTAAGGGGGGGGTCACCTTCAGTAATGTGTGAATGGGCCCCATTCAATCTGTTAAAAACCTTGTAAGATAACATTCAAGAGACTGTACCCCATGATTGAATTATTGTACACAGCTATGATTCAATAAAAAAAAAAAAAAAAAAACCTTGTAAGAAAATAATATAGTTTCCTCAAAAGCAAGAAATTATTCCTCAATGCCATAACATAGACATTTTACCTGAGTTTCCAGCCTGTTTTCCCTAACATATTTGCTCTAAGGATTTTGTATTTGCTAGCTCCCACAATCCTGTAAGCCAGTTTCTTAATCAATTTCTCTTTCTCCCTTCTACTTCCTCCCTTCTCCATATTCTTTGGTTCTGTTTCTGTGGAGAATCCTGACCGACACACTTTGTAAGTTGGTCTTTATTTGCTTATATTTAAGGTTGACATGAATTTTGAAGGATGCTTAAATAGTAGTGGTGCTTTTCTGATTTCTCTCTATATGTTCTGTGCTACTTGTCTAATTGCAGTTTTATTTAGCTTTGGTATAGTCCCTGAAAGTGGGGTGGTGGAAACCTATATTTGAATCTATCACTCTACTGCTTTAAAAACACAAAATGTTTAATGTGAATCATATATTTATTTATTTAGGTATTCTAGTTATCATTTTAAACATAGTATCCAAAGTACTATAATCCCATAGAAGAATCAAAGTTTTGTTTTTTAATAAATTTTAAAAGAATTTATCCAGTTATATTTAATTCAACACGTTTTGGTAGTTACCTTTTCATACTGATATTTCTATTGGTTAACAGGAAGGAAAAGATTAGGTATCAAAACTTAAATTTTATAAAAATTAATAGCAGATATTACTCTTTTTAACTGTTACTTAATTTCCTGTACAGTGGTTATAAAACAATAACAATACTAATTTTATTATTTTTACAAGAGTTTTGGTGTTATTATTCTAATTCATTCTTAGCATACCATCAGGATCACTTGAGTCTCATTCTCATAAAATGGGCAGAAAAAGTGTACCTTGAGACCATTTATTTGCCAGGAAAAACACATTTTATTAACTGCTAATTATTGTCCCAAATGTATATAGTTATATGTTAGCAGATTGTGGCTAGCCATAAAATTGTTTTTCTCTTACCACATACTTCACTTTTCTTTATTCTCCACATATAGTAAATTTAAGAGAGTTATTATTAAGTGAATTTTTGAATTGAAATCTATTATATAAGAAATTTTAAAAGAAAATTTTAAAAACAAATGGAGTTTTAAGCTCATGTAAAGGAAATCTGCTTTCTAATACTTCCTTTCTTTTTCTCTTGAATACATTCAGAAAATAGACAAATCATCATCTTCACTTAAAAAATAAGCAAAGTTCACTTTAAGATAAAAGAGAAAGAATAGTCTTATTCAGTATTTGAGAAAAAAATTATAATTATAAGAAAGAGAAATTAGACCTTAACTCCTGTTCTCTAACTTTTTTTCCACTAATCTCCCTCAGTACAGTGGTCACTTCTTTCTGATAGACAAGATTGTTAAAGGAGAATAGAAACACCAGTGTAATGAAAAGAGCAGGTGTATATATAATTGCTCATCTAGAGGAATTGTGATCAAGAACAAACAAATGAAAACAGGGAAATATTGCCTGTGATCTTAAGAGGTGTTTTAAAATCACGTGCAAGGTAAATGTATTGGGACTACAAATTGAAAAGAATATTCTGGACTTTTAGAAAATATTTTACAAACTTGTGATCATTAGGTTAACCTTAACTTTTTGAAGGGCAGATTTGCTAGGTTAGTCAGTCAGGAGAATGGGGAAGAACATATTATCAAAATTATAATAAATTAAGTCTCTCAAAAATAAAAATATGAATTATTTTAGAGTAAGGACATTAGAGGGATAGTTGGCCATACCACATATGTCAGCATTTGGACTGATACCCACCTAGAGGAAAGGTCTGTGATAGAGTGCCGTGGAGGACTATCTGCATGCTTTTTCTGCTCAGTAGTGTCAGCAATGAAGGGGTAATTTCACTTTGCTATATGATATGAAGTCACATTTAAGGTATTTTAAAAGGCTAGAATAGTGGGATAATATCCAACATGAAATTCAAAAGGAATAAATATTAGAGTCTTGCTCAAAAAACCTATGTATCAGTAAAGGATTAGGAGGAGCCAAACTCAACTTTACAACAACATGCATTTAATATTTAGGGTTTTTAACAATAAGGTTTTAAAAGTAAAATTTGCTTTCTAAAAAATGGGAAGAAAAGCATCCCACTGTAATCTGAATTTTTTTTTTTTTTTTTAGAGACAGATTCTCACTTTATCGCCCTTGGTTGAGTGATGTGGTGTCACAGCTCACAGCAACCTCCAGCTCTTGGGCTTAGGTGATTTTCTTGCCTCAGTCTCCCGAGTACCTGGCTCTACAGGCGCCCACCACAACACCTATATTTTTTGTTGCAGTTTGGCCAGGGCTGGGTTTGAACCCGCTACCCTTGGTATATGGGGCTGGCACTCTAGTCACTAAACTACAGGTACTACCCTGTAATCTGAATTTCAATCATATAAATTTTTTTAGTTCTGGGTGTCATAACTTTTAAAAGGTCGTACTAAAATTGGAACATATTTAAAGGATAGTACATATAGACTTGAAGGACCATGAAAATGGTGAAGTATTTAGAACTGTTGAAAGGAATGGAAAAGAATTATGTATTTGGAAGATTGTTATATGGAAGTAAGATAAGACATTTTGGGGACCATTGTAGAACTAGGGTCAGTGTATTGAAGCTACAGGGAAACATTTTAATTTAACATGAAAATACAAAGTTGTATTAGGTTAAGGCTGATTATACTGGTACGTAAGCAGCTAGTTTAGAGTATTTTACATGTAAAAATAGATCTTTCATAAAGGAGTAGTTTTGCCTTGATATAGCAAATTTCCTTTCTCTAGAATAACCTAATCATAAATAGACAATCTTTATTAATTTGTAGAGGGATTTAAAGCATTAGATGAATAGTCAGATTATAAGTGTTCTTCTGATTCATTTCTCATCCCATGATTTTGTAATTCTAGAAATTGGATTTAATTTTGTATTTACTATGTGCCTTTGGTAAATGGAGACTCAGATAGAACTAGATGGGAGTATATTTTATATTATTATTCTTGACTTTGAATGTCTTCATTTGTCTTGATACATTAATGATTTTCGCTAAGTTTAGAAACATGATAACATTTTATGTAGTAATGGCCATTTCCTCCAGTCCTTAATGGGAATATTTTTTTAAAAAGCTATCCTGGGCAGTGCCTGTGGCTCAAAGGAGTAGGGCACTGGCCCCATATGCCAGAGGTGGCAGGTTCAAACCCAGCCCTGGCCAAAAACTGCAAAAAAAAAAAAAAGCTATCCAGCTGTCTTTACATTGATAAATAAAAAAATAACAAGAAAACCCAAGAGATTATTTATATAAACCGATATCTTGGATGTTTTCCTCCTGAAAGATTTATAGTTTCTTTAAAATATTCATTCTGTATAACATTAATTATTTGATTACATTATTTTATTGTAAAATACTTTTTATTAGCTTTAGAAGAGAAAGTCTTAAAAGTAGATAGTAGAAATGGTAGTAGACTAGATGCTTATTATAGAGAAGTTATCTTGAAATAACTTCTGCCCTGTTAGGTTTCTACCTTGTTAGATTTCTGTTTCTTTGCTCAGAGATGTTATAATAAAGTATGTGTTGTTTTAAATAATAGTTTTGATAAGAATGTGATACATGAGAAAAATCTTTATATAGGATGGATTCTTTATCAAATAGGAAATTTACTAATTTGATTAGAAAATTATTTATTATATTTGGTACCTTACAATTGCAGCCCATGAATCAGAAGTTTGACATTACAAAGGACTTAGTTATTATATGGACCTGTAATAAAAGAAAGCTTTTTTTTTTCCATGACCACAAAGATTATCTGGATAATCTCTTAATTAATATTCTGCATGTAAATTATCATCTTGAACCACTTTCAAGATTGTTTTCAAGAAGTACTGTTCCATTAAGTATCTCATAACTTTTTTTAAAGATTTATGAAAAATCTATTTTTTATAAAGTCTGTAACATTTTGGTATACATAGTATAAGGGGCAGTAAAAGAGGAAATAAATTGCTAGGAAAAGATTGAAGTTTTAGATTACAAAATTATTAGACTAACCACAGAAGCCTGTCTAATAAAGCATATGCAGTTACATTATGTATTACATGCATGCTCTAAGCATTTTACTGGCTTGATTCATTTAATACGTAGATTTCATTTTAGATATTATTGAAACGAAACAAATAGACTACCTAGAACAGAGTTACATGAAGAGTTTGTAGTTGTGCCAAGATAATAATTCCGTGTAGAAGGAGGACATGAGTAAATAGAAGGTTATAGAGTGCCAGCAGCCTCCAGCTCCTGCAGAGCAGCTTCCTCGTGTGCTCCTCTGTTAAAGCCCATGAGGCAGAGGCTGCTTGGAACACAGCTATATCTAACACAGTTTGATTTATAAGCTTGCTGCAATAAGGGATAATACATACCAGGGGAACTATCAGTATCCATAAAAGGGGAGTAGGAAGGGTAATTACAGGATTTGAGGAGCTAGATTAGTTATAAAATGATCTTACACAGGATCGTAAGATTTTATAAAATAAAATTCCTGGAACAATCTGTGATCTTTTGAACACGAGTCTATGCAGAGTTACTGTTAGATTCTTTATTCTGTGATCTTACCTTGGAATAAATAAGTCTGAAGGAAATATTATTGAAGATTTGAGCTTACATAGTCTATTATGCACATCATGGCTATGTCTGGCACAATTTGTTTTGTAACTCAAGTGTTTGCAAAGTGTGATGTCTGTTCATTCACAGTTCTCTTGCATTGTCTATTTTTCATCAAAATTATCTTTCACTTTGTCAGTGTAATGATAATCTTTTTCTATTTTCACCTTAGATGAAGGGAGTTAATTATACTCCTCAGTTCATGGTATATTATCTGTATGGTCTTGAAAGGACCTTTCGGTATGTGTTTGTGTCTAAGTTTATATATGTGTAAATATGTCAGGTTTTTTTATTTTTGGAGACTGAGTCTCATTATGTCACCCTCGGTAGAGTGCTGTGGCATTACAGCTCACAGCAACCTCAAACTCCTGGGCTCAAGTGATTCTCTTGCCTCAGCCTCCCAAGTAGCTGGGACTACAGGTGCCTGCTATAATGCCTGGCCATTTTTTTTGTGCTGCAGTTGTCATTGTTGGTTAGCTCGCCTGGGCCAGCCACCTGTGTGGCTGATGCTGCAACCACTGTGCTACGGGCACCCAGCCAGTATGTCAGGTTTTTATCCTCATTTCCTACTCTCAATGTTTTCCCTTCTATAGGGGAAACCATTTTTTAAGTTTTTAATATATATCCTTACTTGAATGAGTTCGTGTAATTTTGGTGTTATTTTATATGCATGTTTTTTTTTATTTTACAAATGATATTATATATAGAATTCATTCATTTTCCCACTTTTTAAAATACAGTTATCATTTTTCTGCCGTCTACTCATGTCGCGATCCAGCACTGCAAAGGGGAGCGAACCAGAGTGGAATGGGTGGGGAATGAGGAAAATATAGCACAAGAGACGACACAGAGCAAAGGATGGGTTCTGGAGGACTGATTGAGCTGATGGCTGCAGCCAGCACCAAAGAACAAAATCAGCTTTATTTTATAGTATTTGTACAGGGTTGTCCAGGGGGAAGTAGCATAGACAATATGGGGAAAAAGCATAAACAAAAGATAATAGTTTTGGTCTTAAAGTACAGTAAGAAAATGTAAATGACTTTGACAAAGACAAATCGTCTTGTTAATTGTTTCTACTCAACTTCATTAACATATGACAAGAAGCAAGAAGGGAGAGATCACAGGATCCCAGCACAGTTAACAAAACAAAGGAAGAACTGTGTGACTTGGTGGTTACTACTTGACTTTGTTAGCATATGACAAGGAGAGGGAAGGGAAAGATTATGAGGATCTCTGCCTAGTTAACAAGACAAAGAAAGAGCTAAGTGACTTTGGCAGAGGGAGCATGAAGACAGGAATATGGCTGTTTTGGGAACGGAGGAGAAGCAGTGGGGGCTCATTCCCTAAATGTTCCCCAGGCTGTGAGGGCCCTGCCATCTCACAGCCCACTCTCCACACACTCAAACATTATGTTTTTAAAATCCCAAACTGCTGCTTTCCTGTATTTTTAGCATTAGTATATATCTAATTAACTTTCCAAATGGAAAAATACATCCAAGATTATACATGCTAAATAATAGGTTATTAATATATTTGAGAGCTGTCAATTTGTTTTCCAGAATGATGATGATAGACTACAGTTCTACTAGTGAAGTATAGAGATGTTTACATTCCTGTTTTCTCCAAAATACTTTGTATTATCTAGTTTCTAATTTTTTAGAGACACTTCTTTCCATTGTGACTCAGACTTCGTATTTCGTACTTTGTACTCCTGGCCTTCTCCCCTTTCTTTCTCCTCTACTCCAGTGTTCCTAAGTTGCCAGAACCTTTTGTTTAGGGCTCCTACCTCACTAAGATGACTTCATGTCATCCACCTAACCCTGGGAAAATTGGAATAGGAAGGAATCAGTGCTTTCTCCAGTTTTAGCCTCTTGCTTATTCTATAGTAGTAGGTGATTAAAGACTTTTTTGTTTGATTTTGATTCATTGTTGCTTAATTGGCTTCTCTGACACCCAAGAGCTCAGTGGTCAGTGTACTCTCCAATTCAGCTGAACTCCTGGTAATACTAAGGCAGTGGTTCTCAAAGTTTGGTTCTTGGACCAGCAGCTTCAGTATCAGCATTACCAGTGAGTTTGTTAGAAATGCAAATTCTGTAGCACTACAAGACTTTAAAATCAGAAACTCTGCATTTGTTCCCATCAATCCCAAACTCTCCATGTGATTCTGGTGCATGTTAAAGTTTGAGAACCATAGGACTAATAAACAGTGTACCCTTTAAGCTATGTTTTGTGGGCTCTTTATCATGTATTTAGTTGAGGTATATACATGGGTCTGTCTTGAAGCGTTCTGTTCTGCTCCAGTAGTCTGTTTATTCCTGCATAAGTACTATAATACTTTTATTACCATGTTTTATTACAGTGTGGTATATTTAATATGTGATCGGCAAATATCTACTCTCTTCTCAGTGATTTTTTTTTTCTTTCAATGATTCAAATATTTTACTCTCTTGCTCATATTGTCTCTAAAGAGAAATCTCCTGTAATTCTGAGCCTTTACTGCTTCTAAGTAAGGTGTTTTATTCCTCTAGGTTTTTCAACCATTTTTCTTTTTCTTTGATATTCTGCAGTTTGAATATGGTATATATACTTAGATGCAGATTATTTGGTATTTATCCTGCTTGGTGTTCCCTGAACTTCCTGTGTCTGGGTTTTTAATTTATTGTAGAAAATTCTTTACCATTATTACTCCAAATACTTCTTTTGATGACTCTTTGATTTCTTTTTATGATTTTAATATATGTTATATCTTTTTACAAATTTCTCACAGTTCTTGGCTGTTCTGGTCTTTTTCTCTCTCTATATATATTTTTTATAAATACAAGAAGTTTTTATTGACTCATCTTCATGTTTATAATTCATTTTTATAGTCATATTGAGTCTACTGATGAGCTCACCAAAGGTATTCTTTGTTTTTATTTCTGGCATTTTCTTTTGATTCTTTGAGTTGCTACTTATATATCATGTCTCTGTTCTTATATGTTATATACTTTTCCTATTAGATTCCTCAATGTATTCATTATTGTTATTTAAAAATTTGAGTCTTATAATTCCAAATATACTCTGTCAAGTCTGAAACACAACATTTTAGCCTTTAACATTCCTTATGATTTTTTGTTAAAAGAGCAACATGATGTATTATATAATAGGAACCAAAGTAAACAGACTTTTAATGGCATATTTAATGTTAATTTGACCAGTAGTAGGCTATGTTTAATGCTTTCTGTTGCTAGAGGGTTTAGATTCCTTAAGTATTCTCATTTTTTTCTCCCCTGTTGTCTTTGGGTTTCCTAAGAACTCCTCCTTAGATAGAGCCTTATAGCTCTTTCAGGTGTTATTCAGTGTTAATATACCAGAGCTCTGTTTGTTTGGTGGTAAGGTATTGAGGAGAGCAGGTATTCTGTAATCTTATGATTAAATCACAGTTAGCCTGTGACCTTCACTATTAATCCTTCCTTCCTTTATGTGAGATAGGAAGTCTAGAGGGAGCTAAAAATCTTGGTAATGCCCTTTCTTCAGGTGAGGTAAAGTTTTTTTTTGGCCGGGGCTGGTGGGTTTTTTGAACCCACCACCTCCAGCATGTGGGGCCGGAGCCCTACTCCTTTGAGCCACAGGCACAGCCCCAGGAGAGGTAAAGTTTTGATAAAAGTCTTTCACCTGAAGAATAGGCCTTTGTTGCAGAGAATGATGTGGGTTTATTTCACAATGATTACTTTTATTTTTCTCACTGGAACCAGAAAGGGAAATTTCTTTGCTCTTTACAGTGAGATCTTAATGGCATTCCTAGAGAGGAAACTCATAAAAATGTGAGAATACCCGCTAAGATCTCTGCCCCCATGATTCTCACTTTCATACTTTTGCTTACTCAGCCCCCAACAATTTTTCAGAAATCACATTTTGGTTGTGATTCATTAGATTTGTCTGTTTCTCCACATTTGTTGGGTGACAGTTTGCCTGTGATAGTTTTGATGGATTTAAGAAGCATCATTGATACTTTGTTCAGTTTTTTCTTGTAAGAATGGCAGTGATGATGACTTCCAAGCTCTTTACATGTCAGGGCTGAAATCAAAGCTCTGAATATATATTTTTATTACATACTTCAGCAGTTTTTCAAGTTTATTTCAAATGTTACATTACACTTTTTCTTAAATAAAAAGCTTCTGTTGAAGAGCATTCTTACAAACAAAACCAATAACGGGGTAATGGATCTAGCTGAAGTGGTGATGGAATGTCTCTGCTGGAGAGAATTTGAAAACTGTTGGTACTTAGTGTTAACTGATCGGGACCAGTGCTGAGCTCCTGAACACTATTGTTTGTCAGGCAATTTGTTTTATGAATGTTAGCATTTAAATATGTTTTCACTACATCATCATCAGTCATATTATTCACGGTATTTACTGTGTGCCCTCACATAATTTATTTTTAGAGGAAAGAAATGGGGTGTGCGTGTATACACTTGTAATTCCTCTTTGCATCTAGGGAATGTGTATTTCTTGCATACAGGACAGAAAGATATTTTTTAAAATTTACTAGATGAAAGTATTCTTTTAAGGAAATATCTCAGAGGAGTTTCATGTGATTTCTTAATTTCCTATCCAAAGGATAATAAAGATGTGATAATCTTTCCTAAGATTATCAACAAAATTTTGTACTGAATTAGAACACTTATTTACCAAATCTGCATTTTATGACAATTATTAAGATTTGTATGAAACAATAACTATACTTTCTTTAGGGTTCTCACAAATTCCTAGTCTAAAAACTCTCAGTTATATTTTGAGCAGTGGGGCAGAGAGTCTGATATATAAATTTTTTTATTGACCTTCCAATTTCTGTCATGTTATATATGCTTCTGACCTGTTTTTCTACTAAACCAGTAATTTAGTCCATTACTGGTTTGTGTAAATCTTAGCCACAGCTATTTCCCAAGGTGGTTTTGGGTCTAATGAGTGGTTGGTGTTGATGTCCAGCAGGAAATCTTGCAAACCAGATGATTGGTGTGGTTCAAACTGTAACCTTGTTAAAGCATTGGTCAAGTTGCACTTAGGGAAGTTATTTAATTAGTTTCCCAATAATATTTGTGTACAATTTTTAGGTGACCACTAGTTTTTTTTTTCTTTCATCATGATTCAGTAAAAGGCAGTTGTTTGTTTTTATTTGAGTTAAGTTTTAATCTACTACTCTTTTTTTCTTTATCTTTCAGCAGTCATATGGATAACTGGCAGAACTGGTACTACTCTTGAGCATTAGTATCAATAATAGTGTTGTAAAATTAATTTGAGAGCTTTAAATTTACCAGTCATTGGGCTAGCAAGGTTTTTTAAAAATATAAGACATCTGTACCTTTAGGAAGCTTATAACTTTATCATTAAAAGATAAGTTACTTAAACGCATATATATTTTTCTTTGGGTTTATTGAAATATTATTCACATAGAATAAAATCCACCTATTTTAGGCATATCATTTTAGGAATGTTGACAGACTGACATGGTTTTTCAGTTAAAAAGATATTTTCATTGTATTTAGGAAATTCTCTTGTGCCCCTTTCAGTTAATTTCCATATGCATTTTTAAGAGATATCAAGTAGAATCTTTGTGGAATTTTTTTTTTTTTTTTTTGGAGAATTCACATTTATTGAATAACGAATGTGATACAACCTGGATTTCCGAATTCCAAATAAATAAATTTCACTTTTTGAACATTTGAGCTGTTACTTTTTAGCACCAGCAGACATGACAGTGGGTTGACAACCTTCCCTGCTAGCCCTTCAATCTGCTGTAATGATTAGTCCTTCGCTTCTTTTGTCATTCTCCCAGGGGACGGCCTACTGTCCTCCTGGAATTTTTTTTTTTAGCTTTACTTTTCTGATGAGTCATTTCTCATGGAATGTTTTATCAGGATTTTCTTCTAGCCTTTGAAATTTGGCTTATTTACTAATAGTTAAGTATCAGTAAGATAATTCAGGAAAGAATATTATAAATCTTTTAATAATGTTACAAAATGCATTGATTTTCATCACATAAGAGCTATTTGTAATAGCAGAGGGAAATGATGTGATTAAAAACCATAATTTTAAATATTCAAGTTCATTTTGTGATTTTATAACACCCAAGGCATGCCAAAATAACAAGCTGATGGTTTTAGAAAAGAGAGGATAGAAATAGAACAACTGCTGAAAATAGTTAAAAGGAATATTTTGACCTCAAACCTAAAGGTATTTTTACTTACCATGTAGAATTTATTCTTTTTTGTCAAGGTCATTCTCAGCACATCATGCCTGATTCACGTAAGTAGGTGTATTTTCTGCCCTTAAGGAGTTCATAGTATGGGATGGAAATCTTATTTCTGGCATTATATTTATTTACATACAACATTATTGGAAAAAGTAGACATTCCATTGAATTTGTTATAAAGATGTACACCGTATATATTAGAAAGAATCCTATGAAGTTGTATACAGATTCAGTTGAATGTTTGTATATGGAAATATTAGTTTACTATTTTAAGGCTAGTCACTTCCATTATAGGATGTATAATCCATTGGTTAATTTTTCTCTGTAAAGAAACATGTACTTCTGTTTTGGCATAAAAGTTATTTAACACTTTATGTTAATTTTCCTGGAGGAGTATTTCTGAATAACTCTATCTCATATTCACTTCTACCCAGTGAAGGAGAAAATCCTTATATAATTGTTGAGCTGAGAATAAATAAACAATCTTAGCTGGTTTACATCCTTCCTTCTATGCTGTTTTTCCTAGGTTCTATTCACTTGCAGAGAGTACATTTTTAACTATTTTAACTACTTGTCGTTATATTAGGTTACATAGAAAATGCTCTACCCATACCAGGAATGGCCTGGTCTTGTTGAGTCTTATTGTTGGCTGAGACTAATAAGTGTGTCTAATTCAGTACAAAATTTTGTCGAGAATTTTAAAGAACATTGTTGAGTATGATAATTTTCAATCTCTCTTGATTATTGATTCCTAATTATTACATTGTTTAATGTAATGTAAATGCCATATGTTTAATATATATAAATATACGTACATACATACACACTGTACAAAGTCTTTGAAATGTAATGTCCCACTATTTTTGTAAATGTTTCTTGTATACTTGGAGAGAGTATTCTCTAATTGTTGGTTTTATTGTTCCTCATTCATATATATATATATATATATACACACACACACACACACACACACACACATTAATCAAGCTTGCTGAGATCAAATTTTGTTGCCTTTCAGATTTTCTATTGCTTGATCCCTTGATTATTGAGAGCAATATATTGAAAACCACTTCTATAATGATGGGACTGTCAATTTTTCCTTGTAGCTGACTCAGTTTTTGCTTTATATAATATGAGGTTATTAGATACAAATCACATTAAAAATTATTCTGTCTTCTTGGTTTCATTTTGTAGTGATGTCCACTTTTGCCTAAACCAAAGTCTTTTGTTGCTATTACTATTAGCTATTCTAGTTTTATATTGGTTAGAAGCTGCCTGATACCTATTTTCCAATTCATTAATTTTTAGTCTTTCTGGGTTTAGACATACCTTTTAAAACAGTATATGGTTGGATTTTTTTTTTTCCAGTTTTGCCTGACAGCAATTTTTTTTTTTTTTTGGATAAACTTTCTATAGAGCAGTTTTAGGTTCACAGCATAATTCAAAGTACAGAGAATTCCTGTATTCTTTATGCCTCAATCATGCACAACTTTTCCAGCTGTGAACTTCCTATGCTACAGTGATACTTTGTTAAATTCCATGAACCTGCATTGACCTATCATTATCACCAAAAGTCTATATTTGCATCAGGCTTCATTTAGTCTTGGTGGTGTAACATTCTACAAGTTCTGACAAATGAGGTTTGACAGTTAAGTACTACATTACTTCATTGCTGAATATCAATCACTATGGACACTTTTGAAGTACTCCCTGTGGGAAGGAATGCACTGACATCAGTGCATCGTCCATTCAAAGCAGTTTTGTTACTCCTTTTCTGGTATGACTATCTTTTACCCTTAATGTCCTCAGTGTCATCAAAATGTCTTCCTTTCAATATTTCCTTTATCTTCACAGAAAGTAAAAAAGTCACTGGGGGCCAGATCAGTAGGGAGGGTTATTCCAATATGTTATTTGTTTACTGGCTAAAACCTTCTCAGGTAGTACCCTGTGAGCTAGTGCATTGTCGTGATGCCAGAGCCTTGAGCTGTGGGTGAAAAGTTCAGGTTGTTTTTGCATTTTTCTCACAGACTTTCAGCACTTCCAAATAGTAAACTTGGTTAACCATTTGTCCAGTAGATACATATTCATGTAAATAATGCCTCTGATATCAAAAAAGGTTAGCAATATCATTTTGACTCTTAATTTCGACTGACAGAAGTTTTTGGTCATGGAGAATTTGCTGACTTCCATTGTACACTTTGATGCTTTGTTTCATATTGGTATATCCATGCTTTACCACCAGGGTGATAACAGGACTCAGAACATTGCCTTGCCTCAGCAAAAGGTCTTGGCAAACTTTGAATGTCTTTTGATTGATTGTTGGTGAGCTCTTTCTAGACCATTTGTGTACACACTTTTCTTATGTTAAGATTTTCAGTTAACATTTTCCTGACTGTTTCTCAATCAGTATGTACTTAGTCTGCTATGCTTCTCACAGTTAGCCAACAATTTGATACTTAATGTGATGAATTTTTGCAGTATTTTTGTCAGTTCTGTTGGTTATTTGCCACCCTGACCTCTCTTCATCTGTGATGCTTTTTTTTTCCCTTGAAAAACGTTTAATTCGTTTGTGCACAGCCATTTTCTTCATGGCATTATCCCCATAAATTTGGACTATTATGTCCCCAATTTCACTTCCACTGTATCAACTTTAACAAGAAATTTAATGTTTGTTTGTTGCTCTAATTTGTACATTGTCATGTCAGCAAACAAAAATATACAGCAATAATGAATACCAGTCAGCAAGGCACCACTCGACGTTGACACAAACACAGCTGTGACATACCAAGGTTATGAAACCTTACCAAGTTATTTGTATAGTACTGTCAAAGTAAGCATATAGTGGCAAGTTCATGAACTTAATTGTCTGACCTTGTATAATTCCATATATCCAACAGTGTATTATCAGGCAGAGTTGTTACACTCCCTGAAAAATTCTTGGTATTTCACTTATTAATTCCTTCTTCCTTTCAATCCTTGACTGACACTGATACTGTGTCCATACTTTATTGTTTTTTTCCAGTAGATCATATACTTGGCATTGTACAATATGTAGCCTGTACAGATTGGCTTCTTTCACTTAGTAATATGCATTTAATTCTCCACTATGGCTTGGTAGATGATTTCTTTTTGTCCTTGAATCATATAATAATACTCTGCTGTCTAGATATACCACAACTGATTTATCCATTTACATGATAAAGGGCATCTTGGCTGCATCCAAGTTTAGGCATTTATACATAAAGCTGCTGTAAATATCTGTGTGCATATTTTTGTGTGGACATGAGTTTTATTTTTTCACTTTATTTGGGTAACTAGCAAGGAAGGGTGATTACTGGATTGTTTGGTAAATCTGTGTTTAATTTTCTAAAAATTGCCTAACTCTCTTCCACAGTGGCTGTATCATTTTGAGTACCATGTCCCACACCCTCACCATGTTTGGTGGTGTCAGTGTTCTGGATTTTGTCCATTCTGATAGGTGTCTAATGGTTTCTCATTTTCCTAATGATGTATGATATGGAGCTCTTTTTCGTTGCTTATTTGCCAGTTCTATACCTTCATTAGTGAGGTAGCAAAGTCTTTTATGCATTTTTAATTAGTTTTTCTTAACTTTTGAGTTTTAAGAGGTTTTTGTATATTTTAGATAACTTTCCTTTATCAGATGAATTATTCTTACATATTTTCCTTGAGTCTGTAGCTTGTCTTCCCATTTTGATGATATTATCTTTCACAGAAGTTTTTAATTTTAATGAAGTCCATATAATCTGTTGTTTTTCATCAGTTCTGTTTTTGATGATGTATCTAAAAAGCTATTGCCATATTCAGGGGTGTCCAAGCTGCAGCCTGTGGGCTGCATGTTGATTTTTTGAGGACTATTTTGCTTATCTGTGCTGTCAGATATCAAAAATATTATACACAGACTTTATTTTTGCATATCAGCTTTCATTAGTGTTTGTGTATTTAATGTGTGGCCCAAGGCAACTCTTATTTTTCCAATTTGCTGCAGAGATGAAAAAAGGTTGGACACCCTGATTGTTTCCATGTTAATCTTCTAGAAGTTTTATAGTTTTGCATTTTACATCTTGATCTATCATTTTGAATAAATTTTTGTGAAGGTTGTATAGTCTGTAGCTAGACATTTTTTTCTTTTTTGCATCTGGATGTTCAATTGCTATAGCACCATCGGTTCCAATACTCTTCCTCTTTTTCTTTTTTTTGTAGAGACAGAGTCTCACTTTATCGCCCTCGGTAGAGTGCTGTGGCATCACACAGCTCACAGCAACCTCCAACTCCTGGGTTTAGGCGATTCTCTTGCCTCAGCCTCCTGAGTAGCTGGGACTACAGGCACCCGCCACAACGCCTGACAATTTTTTTGCTGCAGTTTGACCGGGACGAGGTTTGAACCTGCCACCCTCGGTTCAGTGCCCTAACCCACTGAGCCACAGGCGCCACCCACTTTTTCTTCTTTTTAAACATCAGTTGACTTTATATGAACTCTATTTTTGAGCCATATTTTCTATTTTCTGTTCTGTTGTATTTATCTGTTTGTTGATACATGTGCTAGTACTATGGTTTCATACTAAGTACTGAAGTCAGATAGTGTGCTTCAACTTTATTCTTGTCCTTCAAAATTTTGTTGGCTCCTACTCTGCGTCTTTTGTCTTTGTTTTTTGGGGGTTTTTTTTTTTGCAGTTTTTGACTGGGGCTGGGTTTGAACCTGCCACCTCGGCATATGGGGCCGGCGCCCTACTCCTTTGAGCCACAGGCGCTGCCAGTCTTTTGCCTTTATTTGTAGACTTAATTTGTTGGTATCTACAGAATAGCTTCTTAAGATTTTGATTGGAATTGCATTGAAGCTATAGATCAAGACAAAAACTGACATCTTGACATGATTTGAGTTTTCTGTTCCATGAAAATGGAGTATTTTTCCATTTCTTTCATCAGAGCTTTGTAGTGTTTCTCATATAGATCATGTACTTATTTTGTTAAATTTGTAGTTAAGAATTTCATTTTTGGAGACTAATGTAAATAGTAACATGTTTTAAATTTTAAATTCCACTTCTTCATTAGTAGTATATAGGAATGACTTTTCTATATTAAACATGTGCAACCTTGCTGTAATCACTTACTAGTTCCAGGATGGTTTTGTTGATTCTTTTGGATCTTTGGATAGACAGTCATTCCTCTGTTTAAAAAAACAGCTTTTTTTCTTTCTTCTGAATCTGTGTATCTTTCATTTCCTTTTCTTGTTTTATTGCATTAGTTGTAACTAATGCATCTAATGCAGTGTAATGTTGACAAGCAATAATGAAAAGGAACATATTTTTCTTATTATTGATCTCAAAGCGAAAACTTCAAGTTGCCATTAAGTAGGATGTTAGCTGAATTTTTCCCCCCCTTGGGTAAATGTATTTTAATCAAATTGAGGAAGTTTCTCTTTTTTCTAGTTCAGTGGCAGGGGTTTTTTTGCTTGTTTTTTCATGTTTTTGTTGTTTGTTTGTTTGTTTGAGACAGTCTCACTCTATTGCCCTGGATTGAGGGCTATATCATCATAGTTCACAACAACCGCAAACTTTGGGCTTGAGTAATCAATCGTCTTGCCTCAGGCACCCGCCACTATTCCTGGTCTTGCTCAGGTTAGTCTGGAATTCCTGAACTCAGGCGTCCCACTTGGGCCTCCTGAAGTGCTAGGATTATAAGTGTGAGCCACTGTGCTTGACTTGTGAGAGTTTTTTTAAATCATTAATGCATATTGAATTTTGTCAGTTGTTTTATCTGTATCTGTTGATTAGCTTATGTCATTTTTTTCTTCTTTATCTGTTGATGTGATGAATTACATTAATTGACTTTTGAATATTGAACCAGTCTGTGTACCTGGGGAGAATCCCATTTAGTTGTAGTATAAATTATTTTTACATATTGTTGGATTTGGTGTGATAATTTTTTTTGAGGATTTTTATGTCTACGTCCATGATATTCATTTATAGTTTTCTTTTAATGTCTTTTCCTGGCTTTGGTTTTAGGGTAATGCTGGTGTTATAGACTAAATTAGGAAATATGTATTCTGTTTCTGTCTTCTGAAAGATAATTCAGTTAGTTCAATTTCTTACTTAAAGAATTCACCAAATCTACCTGAGTCTGGTGCTTTCTGGAATGTTGTTAGTTTTGTATTAAATTTCTGTTACAGATAGAGGTCTATCCATATTGTCTGTTTCTTCTTTGTGAATTTCGGCAGCTTGAGTCTTTTAAAGAATTGATCTATTTTGTCTAGGTTACAAAACTTATGGGGATAGATTTGTTCATAGTATTCTTTTACTTTACTTGAAGTGCATCTTTTACTTGATGTCCATGAGATCTGTAGAAATATTCATTCTTTCATTTCTAATACTATTGATTTGTGTCTTCTCTTTCTGGCTAGCCTTGTTAAAGCCTTATCAATTTTTATTGATTCTTTTCAAAGAACCAGATTTTAATTTTATGATTTCCTCTATTTTCTGTTTTCAATTTCATTGACTTATAATATTGCTTTATTATTTTTCTTGGCTTACTTTGTATTTAATTTTTCTTTTTTTCTGAAGTGGAAGTTTATGACTTCATAATACATTTTAGCTTGTTTCTAACACTAAAAGTTTCTTCTAAGCACTGCTTTTGATACATCCCACAACTTCCTGATAAGTTTTTTTAAATTTATTAAAGTTCAAAGTGTTTTTTATTTTCTCCCGAAATTTTTTGTTGTTGTTGTGTTATTTAGAAACATGTTGTTAAATATCTCCATTTTGAGTTTTCCCAGCTATTCTACATCTATAACTATCCTGACTTCTACTTTTATCCCTTTGTGATGGGATAATAAATATTGCTTGATTTTTAGTCTTTTAAATTTCTTAAGGTTTGTTTTATGACCTGAGAGAATGTGGTCTGTTAGTGAATGTTCCATTTCAGAAGAATGTTTATTTTGCTGTTGTTGGATGAAATAGTGTACAGATATCCAATATGTGCAATTGATGACAGTTTTGTTGAGTTCAACTAAGGTCTTTTCTGAGTTTCTGCCTGCTGGATCTGTTCATTTCTGATAGAGACATGGTGAAGTCTCCAACTATAATAGTGGGCTCATCTTATGCTCTTTGCAGTTCTATTGCTTTTTCTCATAATTGTTATGTCTTAGAGAATTGACCCCTTTATCATTATGTAATGCTCCCTTTTATCCTTGGTAAAATTTTTGCTTGCAAGTTTGCTAGATCTTTCAATTAGTATTAGTATAGTATATCTTCATCTAACTCTTTATTTTAATTTGTATGTGCCTTTATATTTAAAATGAGTTCTTTCAGGCACTACATGGATGGATCTTGGTTTTGTTTTTTTTTTTCATTCTGACAATCTTTGTTTTTTAAATTGGAATATTTAATTCCTATATTTAATGGTGTAATTGATGTTTAAAGTGATTATTGATCTCTTTAGATTAGTGTCTACTATATTTGTTAGTGTTTTCTATTTAATATCCCCTGTTCTCTCCTATTTTTGTCTTCCACACTTTTACTGACTTTGTGGTTTTAATTGAGCATTTCTTATGACTTTCTTTTCTCTCTTATTAAGCTTATCAAATATATATATATATACACATATATATTTACTTTTAAGTTATTTTCCTGAAGCTTGCAATTATAAGTAATCTAAGGCCATGTTTAAATGATAAGTAGTACTATTCCACTTCACAGGTCCTGTGAATACCTTATAATAACAAAATAATCCAAATTCTTCCCTCACATCCCTTTTTTGTTTCCTGTTTCATTCCAGTTATGCATAAGCATTTAAAAGCACAGATATATATACATAAATATGAGGTTGGACAATTAAGTTCGCAAACTCATCCTAGAAAAAGTATTATATACTTCATTGTTGACTATCATTACGGTCACCTTCAAAGTAATCCCCTTGGCCATGACCATAGTGATATTCTACAATAGGGTTTGTAGCACATTTTCTTTAGTACAAATTTGTGAATTTAATTGTCAGACCCTCATACACTGACACCTCTGTTGGCCGTTCCAGAAAAGAATTCCAAAATTGCTTTGAAGGGTGGGCTAGGGACTGGCATTGGTGTATAGCTTCCCAAGGGAAGTACCTCAAAGGTGACCTCAGGGATATTCAGCAATGAGGTATGTAGCACTTATTCTAGAATGAGTTTGTGAACTTAATTGGTCCATCTCATTTACACATTGAATGTGTTGCTGCTGTTATTATTTTGAATATACTGCTGTTTGATCAGTTATGAATTAGAAAGATAAAATTTTAAACTTTACTTGGACTTATTATTTCTCCAATTTTCTCCATTATGTAAATCTCCTTTTATAACTTAGATCATTTTCCTTATCTGTGAAGAACTCTTTTAATATTTCTAGTAAAGCAGATTTTCTGGCAGCAGATTTTCTCATTTTATCTTAAAAAATTTGTATTTCCCTTTCATTTTTGACAGATAATTTTATAGAGTATGTAGTTCTGGATTAGTGAGTTTCTTTTTTTTTTCTCACATGTCATAACATTTATCTCAGCATTGAAATCTAGGATATTTTGTAATAATACATGAAATTTTTGAACACTTTGGTAACGAACCAAATGAAATTCCATGAATTTGGAATTCATGTATACTCTTTTCCTGTCTAATGGTTTTTTTTTTTTATTATTAAGTCAGATACATATAGATCATGAATGTATTCATGCATATCTGGGGTACAATGTGCTGATTTTTTTTTTTATACAATCTGGTTAGATCAAACCAATCAACATAGCTTTCACCTCTTTTACTTGATTATTGTACCAAAACATCTATGTTCTAATGATTTTAAATGCTCATCAGGTGATTAAAGATTCTGTATTAAAAAAGCACAGTTTGTTATCCATATTTTGATTGATCTATGAAATCCTTTTTTACATGGGTACTATTTCAAATGTTTTGAGAAATAGAGAAAAGGTGGCATAGCAAAGAAATACAGAAAAATAAGTTGATCATCAATATATCTAAATGACTTTAGAGATAAATTAGATTAAGAAAGAATATGTTAGGGTTGCATTATGGAAGGGCCTAAGTTTTCAATGTCAAATTTTTATACTGGAGTATAGTAAGGTGAGATTTGACAGATAGCTTTCATGTCTTTACTAAAGAAAGCTATCTTTATTACTGAAGAAAGACTGACTATTTTCTTTGCCTGTGTTTCCTATGCCTCACAAAAATCTAATAAAAATATAAGTTGCTTGTGGACAGCTTCATCTTAAAGGTCTTTAATTCTTAAATTTTTTATTTTTGCTAAATTGGAGGCAAAAGTATGATGATTCAAGTATTTTAAACACATTTTAGTCCTGTCTAGCTCTTATTTCCCCTGAAGATCAGTCCTGATAATATTCCTGTTGCCATTTTCTGTGAAGTTGTTCTATACTTTATGTTTTGATTTGGTATAAAAACACTATTACATTTAAAAAGAATATAATTTCACATACCAGTTCCCCAGTAAAATGCTATTCTTTTTCTTGTGGGCCCTTTCAGTATTAAGGTGAATATTATTTTACATAGTTATAATGGCAATTGTGGCTTTAAATAATTTTATGGCTTTTCTTAAAGTTAACAGCATTTTATAAACATATATTTAGTTTGATGCATGGTTTTTATATAAGATTTTAATACCCCTAATATGTTTATTTTAGTTGACATATATAATTAATTGTACCATACCCCTGTTGGACATTTAAAATGTTTTGGGTTTTATACTTTACAAGGAATATTGCTATATACATATTTGTATGTATTATCTTTATTCTTTTATATTACAGTCAGTTCTCTACGCTTGTAAATAATGTATTTTTTAAAATATATAAAGCTGATTAGTAAACTTATGTAAGGATTTTTATTTTCAAGACAGCTAAAAATTTTGTTATCACTATACCTAACCTTTATAGACAGATCCTTTAATTATATTATTTTAGTATTGTATGCTGGTCTTTTAGGTCAAAATATATAGAGAGAGACTCTTACTTTCAGTGTACCTAGTTGAGGCTGATACTTCATTCCTTTAAAAAAATTAATGTTTTCTGTTTTATCATAATTGCATTCAGCTTCTGGAACCCTATGCTTACTATCACTTATATCAACATTTTTCTTTTTCATTTTTTTATTTTCCATTTAAAAAAAAACAGTAATATGGGCAAAATTCAATTTTATGTCATAGAAACACAATACAAACAGTAAAAACTATGCTCTTAAAACTGATTTTGTATCTGCAGATCCTCACTCTGCAATAAAGTATTCCTTTGTCAGTTACTTTTAAGAAAGTCTAAATTTAACTGGTTTAGAGATTTTACTGTGTATGAACAGAGAGGCTATAAAATAAGCATGCCTGAAAAATTGAGAACTAACTACATAGTAATTTCTGATGATAAATTTTTAGGATTAGGATTCACAGCATATAAGGATTTTTATGACACTTAAGTAAAGTGTCAAATTGTTTCCTAAAAAGCAGTATACTGAATATGTTACCCTTTTTTTTGGTAAGTATGCATAAATGTATGTTTCTTTTTCTTTCTTTGCTGGTATGATGTGAATAATTGTGTTGCCTCTAAAATTCATGTTGAAACTTAATCCTCATTGCAACAAGGTTAAGAGGTGGGGCCTTTAGCAGGTGATTAAGCCATGAAGTCTCTGTCCTCATTGATGGGGCTTTTACCTTATAAAACAGCTCAAGGGAGCAAGTCCAACTCTTCTGCCTTTCTGCCTGTAATAACACAGCCTTTTTCCCTTCTGGAGGACACAGCATTCAAGGTACCCTCTTGAAAGCACAGACTGTGTCCTCAACAGACAGCAAACCTGCCAGCATCTTGATCTTGGACTTCCCAACCTCTGGAACTGGCAGAAACAAATTTCTATAATGTTATTTATAAAGTACCCAGTCTGTGGTATTTTCTTACAGTAGCACAAATGGGCTAAGGCAGAAATAGGTACAAAGAACTAGGGTATTACAATAACAAACGTTGAAAGTGTAGAAATAGCTTTGGAACTGGGTAATACAGGATGGAACAGTTTTGAAGTTAATGCTATAAAAAGCCTATACAGCCATCAACTGAGCATTAAGAATGAATCTAATTAGTACTCAGAAGAAGAGAGCTGTAAAGAGAGCCTAAATCTTCTTAGAGATTATTTAAGTACTTGTGAGCAGAACATTAGTAGAAAAATGGACAATAAAGGCCATTCTAATGAGGTCTTAAAAATGAGTGATACCTTAGTGGAAACTGGAGGAAAGGCCATCTTTGTTTTATAGTGGCAAAGAACTTGACTGCGTTATGTCTTTGCCCTGGTAATTTGTGGAAGGCAGAATTTAAGTGGCAAACTAGGATATTTGGTGGAAGTAATCACTAAATGTTTAGGGGGCTGTACTTTTTCTCTCAAAGCATACAGTAAAGTGCAAGAAAAGAGAGACAAATTATCCATGTAGATGGAATTTTTAATCAAAAGAGAAGTAGACCTTAAAGATTCAGAAAATTCTTAGGCTGGCCATGTAAAGAAGAAAAACAGGTCTAGGAAAGAATGCCAAAGATTTGTCCAAGTAACCATTTGATAAAAGATTAGTCTGGATAGAGGGAAACTAGATGCTTTCTCAAGACAATAGAGGGATGACCTTGATGGCATTTCAGAGTGCCAGGGCCTTGGGGGCAGAAAGGTTTTAATGCAGGGGCACAGGGTACCTTGGGACCTCAAGGTTTGGGCACAGGGTACCTAGGGCCACCTCAAGTTTCTGAATGACACATCTCTGCATAGTGCTCCATAACTACCCCAGCTGAGGTTCAGGTGGGCCTAGGTTCAGCTCAATCTACTATTCCTGAGAGTTGAAGCTATAAATCTGGTGGTGTCAACATTGTAGTAATTCTGAAGGCATGTAAAGACCAAGATACATGAAGGCATGCCTACCACTACCTAGATTTCAAAAGATTCCTTGGAGATCTTCAGGACCTAGGCAGAGAAATTCTAAAGAGGTTGAATACCACAGAGGGTCCCTACTAGAGCAAGGCCTAGTGGAGTTATGGGAATAGGAAGGCTGAAAAGAGTTCCCACTAGGGTAATAACTAGTGGAGCCCCTAAAATGGGGTTGTTGTAAAAACCCCACAAAGGCAATGCTTAGTAAGCCATGGGTGTGGGACCACTCCTGATACCTCAGATCTGTAGGGCCCCACCATGCAACACTAGCTGGGGAAAACAGCAGGCACTCAACTCCAACCTGTGAGGGCTGCTGCATGGATCGTGCCCAGTACACTCATGGAAGTGTGTTCAGAAGGTGTGTTATGGAGTTGAAGATAATTCTGAAGCTTCAGGATTTAATATTGTCTACTTTGTTCGATTTTAGACCTAATTGAGGCCTTTCCTCTTTCTTATTTCTCCATCATGGAATGGACATGTCTGTCCAATACCTGACCCACCATTGTATTTTTTTTCATATTTAAATGTTTCTTTTTCGATTCTTTATTAAATCATAACTGTGTACATTAATGCATTTGTAAGGTACAAGGGGCTAATTTAGTATACAATGTGCAATGCTTACATTAACTGATTAAGATAACCGTCTCCTCGCTTATTTTTTGTGGTAAGACGTTCATACGCTATTCTTAATAGTTTAGAACCACTATTGTATTTTGGAAGGATATAACTTGATTTCACAGTAATTTGTAAATTAGAGAGTAATTTGCCTCAGGTGAAGCACAGCTTTGAGTGTTATCCATACCTGATATTTAGGTGAAATGCTGGACTTTAACCCTTTGAGTTGGTGCTGGAGCAACTTGGTGCTATTGAGATGTGGTATGTTTGTATGAAGAAGGAAATGAATTTGGGGGGGCTAGGGGTGGAATGCTGTCATTTTTTTTTTTTTTTTTTGAGACAGAGCCTCAAGCTGTCACCCTGGATAGATTGCTGTGGCATCACAGCTCACAGCAACCACCAATTCCTGGGCTCAAGTGAGTCTCCTGCCTTTGCCTCCCAAGTAGCTGGGACTATAGGTGCCTGCCACAACACCTGGACATTTTTTGATTCCAGCCGTCATTGTTGTTTGGTGGACCCGGGCTGGATTCAAACCCGCCA
>CAUYRH010001782.1:0-97651 GCA_963574655.1 Perodicticus potto
AAAAAAAAAAAAAGAAGTGCAAAGGAAAGAGAAGTGAAATCACTTTATTTCATTTCACCTTCACAGAATCCTGCAAGAAAGGTAGCATTATCCCCACAGATAATTTAGTAATGCCTAGAAGATCTATAACTTAATCCAGTCTTTGCAAAATGAAATGTACATGTCAGTTGACTCAGATCATTCATTACACTATGGTGTTGAATAAACACTGATATACACCTTATAAATCTGAGTGATGTTTAAAACCTCATTTTTATGAGGAAAAAACTCTGACACTATAAAATATAATGTGAAATTTGCATTAAGTCACATGCAAAAGGGGACTTCAAAGAAAATTCATGATATGAGAGATGCCAATTTGATCAATGCCTTCAGAGAGGTGGATAATATTGAGAACCAAGAAAGTGTACATTGGTTATACATTACTAGCATAGTGAGAGATAACAGTAGAAGCAGAGTTCATCAAACTATCCTATTTTTAGATTTTGATTGTAAAACCAAGTGGACAAAAAGTTAGAAATTAAACAAGCTTCCCAATGCAAGAGGAGGTATCAGGATCATGTTCCTGTTCTACGGCTATCTGTTTGCCCAGCTATAACCATCAGACTGATATATTCAGGTATTAATGATAAGGTAATAAGACCGTCTATTTTTTGTGATGCTCATTATTGTGATCCAGGATTTAGCTAAACTGGGAGAGAGAGCTGAGCATCACTGTATTGGAATACCTGATTAAAACACTGAGCCAAAAGTGATAGAGTTAAGGTTTCGATGGTGTGGTGGTGCAAACAGGAGTCTAACATGGGAGAGAGGATTCCGTTTCCCCCATAGAGTGACGTGCAGGTTGAAAGTCACAGGGATGTGCACAGATGTAAGGGTTTGTCATTGCTGTGGATGTCCTGATGAAAAGACTCTGGGTGGGGAAGGTGGGAGAGAGCAAAGGAGGGAGGCCAGGATGAGAAGTACCATGTCAGAATGGGAAAAAATATTTTCTAGGTTTTCCTCTCTTCTCTCCACCCCCACAAGGAGGTTTCTGCACAGACACCTGGAAAGACCTCTGCCAAAGCTTCAGATAAAGAGACTCAGGAATGAAGTCGTCTGGAATAGAAATGGAAATATGTCAGAGAACATGACCCTCCAGGGGAGCCTGAGTCTTTTGCTCCAACTCCCTTTAGAAACTGCAGTGCCCTGGCTGTGCACATGTCGGGGGTGAAGAGGGCACCTCCTCCTGGAGGGTAGCTCCCCCTGCCAGGTCAAGCTTCATAGCGGCCTATGTCCAAGTCTGACAAATTACATAAAGCTTTTTACCCAGAAGGTGAACTCCTCCATTGTCTTTATGAACAAATTTTTGACCTTGAATTTTGCAGAGAACAGTAAACATAATTGTAACAGGGAAAACCTAAGTGCCTTTCTACTCTTTGCAGAAAAAAGACAACTTTTGTCACTTTTTCCTCCTTTTTGCAAAATTCTAAAAACTTCTGTGGCCAGCCACTACTATGCTGCTGCTGTTGCTATTGCTGCTTCTCCTCCTCCTTTTCTGTTTTTCTAGTGATTGTAGTTTTTTAATAGAGGTAAAAATATACCTACTCATAGGCACACACAAAATTTTAAGTCTGGCTTAAAATTTTGTCTGTGCGTATGGGTAGGAACTGTTTTGAAGTGAGGAATTAAAGTAAATTGCAAAAGTTACTGATTTAGGTTTAATGAGTTAAAAATGATAAATATGGTTTAGATTTAACTATTGTTGGGAGTTACAAATTAACAATTAGAGGCACAATCTCAAAGTACCATGTATCAAGAGAATTTTTCTTTATTTCCTTTAGAAAATAATATCTAATGTATTTTGAATTCTTCAATAGCAAATATCTTATTAGAAGAGGTGAACTTTCCACTTTGTCTAGTTTGCAAGACTCACAAATATCCTGGTTCAAACAATGAGTATTTTGTACTATTTTTAAGAAGTTTTTCCATAATTCTTATAAGGCCTTTTAAATTTGAACTTAAAATACGTGAATGTTTTGTGAAGTTAGAAAAGTTCTCATCCTCTTAACTCCACTCCTCTTGAAACCACTTTTAAGGCAGCTATTTGGCTTTTTGTCCTCCCTTATTTTTCAATTCTGGAAGGGGTTGGGAAATGTGTAGATAGAGAAAGTTTCTAGTATAAAATGGTGAGAGAGCAGCAAGGTAAAAACTCCACCCTGGAGGCATAGCCTCCTTGTTTTTTTTTTTTTTTTTTTTGTTTGTTTGTTTTTAGTATTCCAACCATTAAAATTCACTTTTCATCCTAAATATATTATCTATATTCATATGAACACTACAGAAAGGAATTTTGTGGATTGAATATGTGCCATGTTTGCATATAGTATCTCTGGTTGTAAACATGATAAAATTATCAATGAAACTCCCTAATTTGATCCTGAAGTGAAGGGATATTGTCCAATGAATCATTTGTGTTTGTAGGAGGCAACATCTTAACTAATAGAACAGGAATGGGACCCAGATGTTTTCTGAAAAGTTGGTTGCACTGGAGGCAGGGAGCACTACCTAAAGTGTAGGCGGCCATATGGAAGTGAAGGTTGGAAACATCCCATTACAAGTCATATATCACTGAGCTGACAGCAAGAGTTTCAGCTTGTTTTTATTTAAATCATGAAAGCAGCTGCTCAGCTGTCTAGCTGTATTAAATTTAACCCCTTTTCCTGGCAATTGAATTCAGTAATTTATGCAATTTTGATTGGACCACTGCATAAATATCATTAGGAGAGCTTTATACCTATTCTTGTCCCTTAAATTCACATCCAGATCCATGATTGGCTAATTTTTCTTCTGAATGAGAATGCTTACAGATAATGCACCTGGCCAAGTCTATTAAAAGAAATCACAGTGGAATACTGCAATTTCAGCTTGGCAGATAATTACTATGGCAAAAGATGAATAAATGCCAGACAGTTTTATAAGTGATCATTTATCTCTCTTGGTATCCTTTTTTTAAATTTTCCTTTAGTTGTTTTGTTTTCTTCCTCCTTCTCTCTTAGTGACTTTCTCTTTCCCTTTTATGTCCCATGTGCATTTCTAATATGTGATTCTGCCTAACTCTTACTATTTTATTTTATTGTTGTTTTACTTGACTCCTTCACAACTATTTCTCTGATCTGTTTTATTCAATGTTTCATTAATTCTCTTTCCATGTATCTCTTTCCTCATATTCCTCCTTCCTATAAGCTCCTTTCTAGCTCTAGAACTTGTAAGGTTGTTTATAATCACCTTTCCTTGAGTTCTATTTATCTTTTAAAATGTTCTCTGTCCTCTTTGAAGTATTTTCTCATCAACAGTTTACAAGCATTCAACTCATGTTTTGGGCATAAATGCCTCAAGCTACCTGTTAATTTAAGATACATATTATTACCTACCCACCAAGGGAGAGACTTGTACTATTAACTCTTGGAAAAATGTAGGCTTGAATTTCCTGTGAAAAGAAGTACTGAGAAATAAAACAGGAAGTTTTATCCCAAACAATAGGAGTGCTAAAAGAAAAATATTAGACAAATTAAAATTAACATATTTTATTAAAGTAAGGAAGAATTCATGAATCAGGCAGCACCCTGCACCAGTAGAGGTTCAGAGAGCTCTAGTCAGTAACATGGGTAAACAGTATTTATTGATAGAAAAAGGAAATTACTACAGAAACAGCTTGCTTGGTTACAGATTGGAACTTGCCTTAAGTAAACATGATTGATGTATTAGTACCCAATGACTGGCTGAAACTTGGCAGCAGTGATTGATTGACACTCCACTACTTGTTACAAGAATATACTTTTTGTTAGATTTGTGATTGTTTGCACACTGAGCTGCAGTTTGCTAAGTGGGAGTTCAACCTGCAGAAGGAGCAACTTTATGCCAAATTTAATTTAAGTTAATAGGAATAACTAATAAAATAGTGGTAAGCTGGTTCTAGGAAAAAGGATGAAGTTAAGGAAGAGATTTCACATTTGCTGAGATTTTTCAAGAAATGACTCAGGTAATAACATTCTTCCCTAACTATAATAAAGAATCCTTTCCTTTTCTCTGTGGGATGAAGTTTTGTTGGAGATATTTAGTCTGAATGACGTATTTCTTTTTAAAAAAAATGGATTTTATAATGATGTTTTCTGTTAGCTTATTTTTCTTGGTTATGAAACTCTTTATAAAGTGAATTTTATAGTGAGTTATATCTGTAATGATCAGATCCACTGTTGTTTCCCTACAAATAATTGCATTAGGTTTCAGAGTAATTGAGAGTGCCATTATGTGCCCAAGCAATTTACTTTGGGTCAATGAGCATGCTGACATTCTCCAGGACTGTTTTTTCCCCTCCAGAGCTAATGATAAAGTAAAGGTTCAATGGAGAGAACATTTTTTCTCAAATGCCATATCTTCCTAAACAGAAATTCTGTCCCCATATTTCCACTCTTTAAAAACACAGCATAGCTCTATAAGCTAAGTCATACATCAAAATATCAAGGATTATTTGTCAGTGTGACATTTGCAGAAAATATGTTATAATTAATTTTATGTATATATCTACTGATTTCTCATTCAAAATTAACAGAGAAAGTCCTCATCATTGAGGCCAGAAGGAAATTGCCATCACATAGTTTAACTGACTTTGCTAAGTTCACATCTGATGTGGTCAAGCTACATAGAGTCTCTGTAATTCAGAAGCAAACTAGTTTGTTACTGTATTTCATCTTCTTGGTGTATCAGTTGGATTTTAGATGTGAATCTAGTTCATTGATATTAAAAAGAGTGTGTTATCAATGAAGAGATAACACAGAGCTCAAAGTTCTGGTGTTTGGACATCCCACAGACCCAGGATTGACAAGATTTTAACCAATAAAATTTGATGTGAGAAAAGCTAGATTTTATTAGGGCAGAGGATAAACAGGACTGAAGCAAATAAAGCAAGGATAAACTTTCACCACATTACACATGTGAAATATGCAATGAGAATCGTAATAGAAGCTGACTTGTCTCTTTCATTCATTCAATAAATATTTATTTAAATGTACTATTAGTCAAATGGTAGACTAGGTAGTATGTACTATTAGTCAAATGGTAGACTATGCACAGATAAGAAGTGGATTAAGAAAAAAAACAAGGAAAAAAACAAATATTGGGAAAAAAATTGAAGTTTCAGAGAATGAGTAAGAGAATTTGGATCAGTTTTAACCTTTTCAAAATAACTAAGAAAACGCATTAAAATAATGATTATGTCTGTGCTTTGCCTTTCCTGAATATGTTATAAACCAAGATATGTTCATTTAACCATATGTCCAAAATCAGTAAGTCTTTATTTTGAAAGATAATTATCTAATTAAGATAATTAAGTATATTGTCTATATGTTTTGTTTTGGGGCATTTGACCTAATTTAAAAGTGAAGAAACATTTGAGAGTATGAGTAAAAATCATAACAGCAGCTGGATAATTTAGTATTTATCCTAAAAAAGGCCCAATTAAAAACATTAGGTTGTTGAGTGGCGCCTGTGGCTCAACAGAGTAGGGCGCCAGCCCCATATGCTAGAGGTGGTGTGTTCAAACCCAGCCCTGGCCAAAAACTGTGGAAAAAAAAAATTAGGTTGCCCTTTCAGCTCTCATATTAACATACTTTTAAAAATGGATAATTCCAAGATTCTTGTGAATGTAATAAGATAGGTATATTTTTGTGCTTCTGGGAGGATTTTAAGCTTTTACACAATTTTATAAAGGTTTTTTCAGAATAGATATTGAGAAATTTAAATAATTTTAAATCTTTGCCATTGTATTTCTAATAACAAAATCATATCATGAGAAAATATAAAGATTAACTGAAGAATTATTGTACAGAGATTACTATCATTCCTAATTAATTATAGAGGGAAAATAATTAGGACTTTTCCAGCCATATTTGTACAAGTAAATATTTTTAGCACATTTCCCAGTGAAGCTGCTGGTAACTCTATTGTAGATATTTGAATACTTATAATTTAATAAACTCTCTTTAAGGAATCAATTGATTAATCAAGTATGTCACAATAATTCAAATGACATATTAGGGCTATTCCTCTAATTTGTAATGTAGATTGTAATAAATTTTAAATTGATAGTACAGGTATTAACAAAGATATAGTAAAAAGTATGTGTTTCAAGGAAAAATTATGCATTGTCTAGACTCTAGAGAAAACGTCTTCAGAGTTCAGACTCTTATTTATGGAAGTTATTTTACAACTCTATATATTATGAATAACGGATAGTGAGGTAAAATACTTCTTATATGTGGACACATAAAATCTGTCCTGTCTAGGCTTATCCCCTCCAGGAAAAAAAAATTCCTTCTCCATGGACATTTATATTAATATTCTATTAATGTGTCTATTCTTCATATTCTTTTTTGAACAAGTAATGACATCTACCTGTTTTCCTTATTGAATGTAATTTTTAACAAATGTTCATTCTTATATCTATATGAGAATCACTTTTTTCCTGAATATTTTACGATAAAGTAATGGTTTAATAAAATGCAATGATATCACTGACACTTCAATTTATAAAAATTATATCTGCTAATTGTTTCTTGGATATTAATAATGATGGCATTTCTAGTTTTTCTAGAACTCTTAGTGTAAATTTTAAATTAAACAACAATAATTATCAAATCAGAAAGAACAGTTATTGTAGCATTTGGATTTTCTTCACATCTTCTAGGTCTTAGAAGAAATGGAACTTCAGTATTTTCTTTAAATCGCCTTTTGGTCATTCATTCAAAATTTGTGAAGTCATTGTACTCTAATTATTATAATTTATCTTCACTCGTTATCTTAAAGTTGTGCTTGAATAAAATTTACCCAAATGCAATGCTTCCTTCTTGAATATGTCCAGGTCACACACACACACACACACACACACACACACACACACACACACACACACTCAGACATCTGTATGCACAACCATATAAGGCATATTTTTTGAGATACTTTTGAGAAAAAGTTATATAAGGACTGTATATTAGATAATTGCCACGTTAATATTAAATCCCTTGTATGTGATGGTAGTTTTATAGATATGTAGGGAAAGGTTTTGCTCTTAGGAAATGCATACTAAAGTATATAGGTGTAAACTTTTGGCTATTTGCAAATTCAGAATGTTCAGAAATATTTGAGAGAAACACAGGGAGAGGGTGTAGAGAAAGAGAGACAGATGGAAAATGTACATATTACATATGGCAAATTATAAGGACATATGAAATGTACAAAGAGAAGTGTTTATAACACTAGTCTTTTCATTTTTCTGTAAATTTTAAAATGTTAATTATAAGGAGATTGGAAAAATAAGAGATTTATGTAATAGGTAAAAAGGATAGGCTGATAGATGTAATCATTTCCTTTATAAAGAAGTATAGAGGTGTGATTGCTAATAACTACCGAGCACTAGCCAAAAGGCAACTGGCAAAAGAGGTTTGAAAGACCTCAGGTTTGCTTTAAGGGAAAACACAGGTTTGAAACACAGGTTTGCTTTAAGGGAATTTTTGGTTGGATGTTAAAGATCACCAAATCAGTCTCCCCAAAGGAATTGTCCTTTTTTTTCTGTTTTATTTTCAAGATATTCTAAACCTTTTTCTAAGTTTGCTGTTAATCAAGCTGTGCCTGAGTATATCTGATTTTCAGAATCAAAACTTGAAGCTATGTTTTAGATGTCTGTAAAATAATTATTAAACTGATCATCAATCTCACAATTCTATTTACCTAGACCAAAAAAAAAAAAATATTCTATCAGTTTCCAGAACAAATTTGGTACATAAATATTAACACTCTTCTTCCCAAAATGTTTTAATAGAGTCATTAAAAAGTAGCAAAGTGGACCAATTTGGAGCTTACACCTTTACTTTCTCAATGATAGTATTTCAGATCCAATATCTTAGAGGAAAACTGTAAGATTAGAGATTTTCTTGCTAAACTGAGTAACCAATTAAAAGATAATTAAGGGCAGTGCCTGTGGCTCAAGGGAGTGGTACGCTGGCCCCATATACCAGAGGTGATGGGTTCAGACCTGGCCCTGGCCAAAAATTGCAAAGAAAAAAAAAAAAAGATAATTTAGTATGTTGTCCATATGTTTTGTTTTGGGCCATTTGACCTAATTTAAAAGTGAAGAAGACAATGCTATGTAAACATTAGGAATCTTTATCTTTTACATAATGACTGTTATGAAATTGGCAAAACCGCACAATGTATATATCTAACAATGACCACTAGTTCATAGAGGAAAACTTGTATTTTTTGTTGGGTTTCCTAGGAGGGCAAGTGGCTATTCCTCCAAGGAGGCAGATGCACAAATTTAATTTTATGGTCAGGTTGTTCACCCTTCAACTGAACACCAGTTTTATAAAAAAGAGTTTCCATATTATCTTTCTCTCTTTAAAGAGATTCTATAATTTCCAGCGTGCCTACAAACAAAGGCAAGGTAGCCTTCTCAGTAAAAATTTAAAATACCAGAGTTGACTACCATGAAATCAAAATTCCGTACTTGATTTTTTGGTGGAAGAAAGGGGATTATATGTATAGTTACTACTACTGCCCTTTGTCTCAGCAGGGAATGGGAAGTGAAAAACAAGGAGGGCTTTTTTTTTAAACCTTGTCCTTCCCCTCCACCTCCATTTCTGTGATTATGATGTAGGTAAAGTTGTTATACATGAAGGCACTACTCCAGCAGCCAGCAATTTCAACCAGATTCCAAAGTTTTGATAGATGACTTACAAGAGCTCAGCTCTGGCTCAAGGAACTGATAGATGGACTTTACTTTCAGTGGGGTTTTAAGAGATTCGTGGAACTCACCCTCTAACTCTGATCCAACACAGCTATCCTCAATTTCCAGAAGCCAAACAAGGGCCAAATGTTTCTTCTACATTTTCTACTGGCCCACCACTCAGGAGGCACACTGATTCAGAAACAACAAAAAAAGTATTTATACAACTTGTCTTTCTCCCCTTATAATCCGGAAGGTGTAAAATAACATCAAGTTATTAATCCTCCTGATGTTTTAATTTCTTTTTCCCTATCCTTTCAACTCTATTGAACGCTTTTTTATTTTTGGTTATTTTATAAGATTTATGAATATCATCACAGGCAATGGTATCATGATCAGCCTACATATCTTTAGAACACCTACGTTCCTTTAAAATTAATTAGCCTTAGGCAACATGTATGATAATAAAACTGCAAGTAATAATTAAAAACTGCATCTCAACCCAGGGGTGTTGGTGCAGTGACATACAGGGAGGCAAGGTCCACAGAAATAAGTGTAATTGAGAGGTGTGATAATAACAGCTTGTACTGATAACCAATTGCCTGTTCTGGGCTTGGTTTTAAAACAGTTCTAAAATATGAACAGTTTCAAAATTAATATTTTATTAAAGCAATTTCAAGTCAATATTTAATGAAATATTTCTGGAATAATACAGGGTATTATTATTACTGAGTCATTAATGAATAAGACAGTATGTCAAGTATTTTAGAGGGAAACAACTCATTTTTGATATTTCTTTGGCCTTAAATCCCAGCTGAATATAAGATTCACAATACCTATTATAGCAGACAGTATGTACTAAATGCAATAAATGGAATACAGATAAAGAATTTCTAAAGATTTAGAGAACATATTAGATTATATATTTTGGAAAACTGAGATCACAAAAGATTCCAAGAACAATGCTTCACAGAGGCCATCTTAGAAGGATGGGCGGGGATTACAGAAATGGTGTTGGAGAAGAGAATTCGAGCAGTGAGCATGGAGGGAGCTGTGCAGGAGGAAAAAGCTGAGTGTGTTCAGAAAATATGTAATAAGCCACCTGGTTTGTCTTGTAAGATGTTAGGGGATTATCAGAAGAGCATAAAAATATTTTCTTATGTACAAACTCCTTAGAGAACTCATTCACTCTGACAGTGTAATCCCCTAAAATCCTTTAAATCCATCACTTCTCTCCATCCCCATGGCCAATTCTGCTTTAGTTCTGGCCACTGTCTTTATCAAATGAGACAGAGTCCAAACAGGACTCTCACCCACTTTGCCAGTCTCCACCCTGCACTTCACGGCCAGGCTCGGAAGACAAATCTAATCAAATCACTCTGTGATGAGAACCTTCAGTTGCCTCATACACAAGCTTCCTCTCTCTACTCTTTTCTTTTTTTCTTTTCTTTTTTTTTGAGACAGCCTCAGGCTCTCCCCTGGGTAGAGTGCCATGGCATTACAGCTCACAGCAACCTCCAACTCCTGGGCTTACGTGATTCGCATGCCTCAGCCTTCCAAGTAGCTGAGACGTATGTCCACCACAATGCCCAGCTATTTTTTGGCTGTAGTTGTCATTGTTGTTTGGCAGGCCTGGGCTGGATTCAAACCCACCACTCTGGTGTATGTTGCTGGTGCCTTAGTGGCTTGAGCTACAGGCACCCAGCCTCTCTACTTTTTTCTTGTGCTTCTCGGGTCGGACTTTGCTGAATGTCCCTTAATTCTTCCAAAAAATTATATTTTTATTTCCTCTCTGCACTGTTGTTTGTGCCTCTAAAACTTTTCCTCCTCCTTTTTTCAGCTACCGAACTCTTCCTTTTTCCTGCCTCAGTTTAAATATCAGTCATGCGATCATTTATTCATAAATGCTTAATTGCACAACTACGGTGCTCCAAGATCCTAATTCTGCAAAACAGTTCCCTAATCTTCCACACTGTACTGCATGCCTCTGCTACACACATCACACGGTATCCTAATTACACAATGGTCTGTAGTAGGGATTCTAAGTCAAACTCTCTAAGACTGAAAATGGTCTGGTTTATAATCATGAGCTTACAAACAAGTTTTGCCAAACAGATGATTTAGTTATCTCCTTTATATTGATTAATGTTGGAAAGGTAATCTGTGTATGTAGATAATATAGATTTGATTAATAAATTAACAAAGCTACCATAATTTCAATTACCGATCATGATTCTTTTTTTTTTTTTTTAACCGATCATGATTCTGACAGCTTTTTCTGACTTGAATGATCTCTTACTCAATTCACCTAATATATTTTAAACTTTTTGTATGGCATTCTCCCTCAAGGTCATCAACTGAGATCTGGGACTGAATAATCCTGTGGAATGAATTCTTTTTCAATCCTCGTGTTACTCCCAAATACATCCAAAGAGAGTCAGGCGAGCCCCCTCTACCACAAGGTTGACTGAGGACCCCATGTGCCCTGCTCAGATGAGTTAGTCCTTCACTCCACCTCCGGTGGGTGGCGCCCTGGTTCGGGCAGCGCCGGCCGCTGGGGAGCACCGGCCTCGGCTGGAGGTGTTGGTGCAGCCGGATGCCGGAGGCTGGAGAACCAAGTGTGGCTGCGAGGCAAGAGCTCAGCCAAAGCTCAAAGGTCTCCAGAAAGGTGGGGGAGAGGCGGTGCAGCCGGTGCTGCTGCCTGAGCCACCTCTCCTTTCCCCTTATTTCCTAGTACCCACCCCCATGAAGCTGCCCTCCTTGGCACACACAACTTCTGAAGCTGAGAATGGCAGTAATACAGAGTACACTTACTCTGGGCTGAGCTGGGACCCTGGTCCTAGACCTGGACAATTTCATGTAAGTTTCCTAGGTCCAGGCAATTTCATGAACAGAAAGGCTCATTCGCATTGCCCAAGCAGATGGGCCTGTATCCATTCATTACCAAGTCCTGACCAAATGTAACTAGGAAGGACCCATAGGACTACATATACCCCTGGACAAAGAAGCCAGGTGGAGATTATCCCACCTGGGTCTTTCCCTTGCCAGGAGCTCTGGTACTTTTTCTCTATTCTTTTCTGTAAATAAATCCTGTCTTACCACGGATCTGTGGGGGGCGGGTTCATTCTTGGAATCCCAAGACTATGGACCTACTGAAGAAAGAAATTTAGGTAACAAGCTCAGATCTGGCTCTCAGGCCCACAGAGAATCACCTCTATCTCGAACCTTTCCTGGACCCTCACAGATCTTATTGGGCTTCACTACTTTTTGGTAATTAAAAAATATTTTAGGCTGGGCGCCTGTGGCTCAATGGGCTAAAGCGCCAGCCATGTACACCTGAGGTGGTGGGTTCGAATCCAGCTCCGGCCGCCAAACAACGACGGCTGCAACCAAAAAATGGCCGGGTGTTGTGGCGGGTGCCTGTGGTCCCAGCTACTTGGGAGGCAGAGGCAGGAGACACTCTTGAGCCCAGGAGTTGGAGGTTGCTGTGAGCTGTGATGTCACCGCACTCTCTCCAGGGTGACAGCTTGAGGCTCTGTCTCAAAAAAAAAAAAAAAAAAAAAACTTTAAAAATATAATTGCTTTTCAAAAACATAGGAAAATAAAACAAGTAAAAATAACCAGGATTTCACAGTAACCAAATTTAAGCAGAGTTAATATTCTCAATTAAGATTTTTAAAAGGAAATACCTTTTTATCTGAACATTTGGAGCTCTTTTCTCTCAACTCATCCTCTTCCTCACTGTCCAGTGTAATCACTATGAAGAGTAACGACTAAAAGATTCACTAAGACGTTATCCATGAAAAGAACTGAAACATACTGCTTCCAAATAGTAAAACAAAAATTGATAAAACATATACACACACCCCTTAGTCAATATAGTATTAGTGCTTCTTATTCCTCTGAATGATAATGTATTTCATTATATAACTTCATCATAGTTTTCTGCTTATAAAAATTTACATAAATAATATCACACTGTGAAATTTTCACTCAACATTGCTCTTGAAATTTATCCACATTAGGATGTAAAAATTCATTGTCATTTTTATCTGTATTATAATATTTAAGTGGTTGAAGATATTATTTATATGCTTGCCTTTTTTTCTGATTGCTAGATTTGTCTAGTGATTCCTTTCTCTGCTTGTAGGTATGTCCCCACAGTTGGGATGTGCAACATTTTCTTGTATCTTTTTTTTTTTTTGAGACAGAATCTCATTATGTCCCCCTCAGTAGAGTGTTGTGGCATCACAGCTCACTGCAACCTCAAACTCTTGGGCTTAAGCGATTCTCTTGCCTCAACCTCCCCAGTAGCTGGGACTACAGGCACCCACCACAACGCATGGCTATTTTGTTGTTGTTGTTGTTTTTGTTGTTGCAGTTGTCATTATGTTTTTGCTGGCCCTGGCTGGGTTTGAACCCACCAGCCTCAGTTCATGTGTCTGGCTCTGTAACCACTGTGCTACCGGCGCCCAGCCAATGTGCAACATTTTCATTGTCATTTAGTTTCATATAACAATTTCTCTTGTAAATTATTTAGAGGTATATTGGTTAGATACTATTAAACGGTTTTTTTTTTTTTTTTTTGAGTCAGAGCTTCAAGCTGTCACCCTGGATAGAGTGCTGTGGCATCCACAGCTCACAGTAACCTCCAATTTCTGGGCTCAAGTGAGTCTTTTGCCTCCGCCTCCCAAGTAGCTGGGACTACAGGTGCCCGCCACAACGCCTGGCCATTTTTTGGTTGCAGCCATCATTGTTGTTTGGTGGGCCCGGGCTGGATTCGAACCCACCAGCTCAGGTGTATGTGGTTGGCTCCTTAGCCCGTACTAAGCCAAGCCGATATTAAATGGTTTTTAATAAGTTGTTATTACTTCATACGTTTAGCTCCTTTTTGTCAGAAACTACAGTCTATGTAATATCTATTTTGGTATAATGCAAGATATTTCTTATTTCCTAACACATGCATTTAAAAAATACAATATGTATTCTACACGTGTTTAAGTATAATTAATATTCTCCAGTTGTTTAGTGTACAGTTATATATATCTTCAGTAATTGCACGCGTATTGTATATGTGTGCATGTCAGAGGGTTAATGATGCTTAAGTCTGTCTTTTACTAAAATTTATCTTCTTAATCTATGCATTTCTTGGGGAAATGTTAAAATCTCTGGCTATGTTAGTGGGCTTCTCAATTCCTTTTAGTAATTCTACCATTTTTGTTGAGTGTGTTTTCATATTATATTGTTTGGAACATCCAGATCAGAATACCGCCATATGTGTGTGTGTGTGTGTGTGTGTGTGTGTGTGTGTGTGTGTATAAAATTGTTTATTCTAAAAATCTTGCAATAATATATCATAGTAAATGATCTTTCCTTATACTTTAAACCTTTTAAAAGTCTGGTTAGTTAAGCATTACTGTTCTTTTAATTGTTTTAATATTAATCTGTATTTTTCAGATTAATGTGAGGGTGCAATTAGGTTACAATGTTTGCATTTGTTAGGAAGAGACCCTGTTGTAGTGTCTACACCAGGAAGGGACCCTCACCTGTGCCCATTAAGTGGGAGCATAGCAGTCCCCCCCTCCACTCTCCCTTCTCTCTTCTCCCTCCCCCCATCTTGAATTGAATTGAATTTTTCTCTTATGTGACATATATTAGATCACCTACTGGCTTCACATTAGTATTGAGTACCTTGGATTCTTGCTCTGCATTCTTGTGATACTTTACTATGAAGAATGTCTTTCAACTCCATCCAGATTGATAGAAAAGATGTAAAATCTCCATTTTTTAATGGCTGAATAGTAGAATACATATACCACAGTTTTTTAATCCATTCCTGGGTTGATAGGTGTTTAAATTGCTTTCACATCTTGGTGATTGTAAACTGAGCTGCAATAAATAATCCAGTGCAAATGTCCTTATGATAAAATGATTTTTTTTCTTCTGGGTAAACCTTTCAATGTCATTATATGTCTGTGTGTATATACATTACCTTATAAGCATTATATGACTTATTTGAGAAATTTAATCCAATCTGAAATTCTTAGAGTCTCCTTGATTTGACAAGTAAAAGTTCATTTACATATATTGTAATTCCTTACTTATTTGACATCATTTTAACATATTATTTTGAAGATTTTAATTTATCAAACTTTGCTCTTTTTTCTCCCTTCTTTCCCCTTACTATATACTATATTGACTATGGTGCGTGTGTGTGTGTGTGTGTGTGTGTGTGTATGTTTTACAAACTGGTTTTTTTACTAATTTGTAAGTTATAATTTAATTTCTTTTAGAGATTAGTCTTACATTTTTCATATTTAGTAGATTTATTAATGCTTTAAATCCAATATCTCCAATATTAGTCTCTAATTTTAACTTCCAATTAGTTATTACTGACTTGTATCATTCAATTTATTATAAATAAATCAATGTTCACTTGCTTCACCAATGCCCTCCCAATTGCATATTATATTCATTGGTCTTTCTTACCTTTTTTTTTTTTTTGCCTTTATATTTTCTTCCACTTTAACTTCATTCTTTACATAAAATAATTTCTTCCATGCTTATTCAGTGATGGTTTCTGATTAATGGACTGATTTTTTTCATCTGAAGATGTTTCCATTTTACCCTCCATCTTAAATGATTGGTTGGCTGAAATTGAGCCATAGGGTGACATTTGAGATTTAAAGAAATTTGTTGAATTTTCAATATATTTTAATATTCCTTTACCAAAAGTCTGATGTAGCATATTTATGGTTTTTCTTCTTAACATAACATGTCTTTTGCTTTAGCTTTAGTTATTTCCTTAGCCTTGTCCTAAGTCTTTTGCAGTTTCACTATGATACAACTATTCTCTCTCTTTCTTTTTAATCTTCTTGGAATTCACAGGTGGGGGGATCTTGCCTTCTTTTTTCTGAAATATTATCATCCATTACCACTTCAAATGTCACCTCTTTATCTTTCTTTTCACTTCTTCTTCCTTGAATTTCAATTATACACAGATTTATCATTTTAACTTCTGTGTTTCCATTTCTTTTTTTATATTTTTGTTTCTTTAACTCTGTCTGTGGCATTTCCACCTTCCAACCCACTAATATTATTCTCTTATTTTACAATAATTTATTACCAGCTCATTGAATTTTTAAATCCAAAAAAAATTCAATATATTTGGTTTCAAGATGTCTTTGTTTTACTTTTTGTTTAAATTTATCTGCTATTTTTTAGTCTCTTATTTGTTTCATACTATTACTATTATTTAAAAAAAATGTTTAAAATTAAAAAAATTCTTACTTTATAAGATCATTCCAGCTTCTTCATTTCTATTTATATTTGTTGTGCAAATTCTCCGTTTGTTGTATATATTAAAATCTCCCTCAGGATGTCTTTGGTATTTTTAAGTGTGTGTCTGAGTATGTGTGTACTCGTGCATTCAAATTATCAGTTTGGATTGTCAGGTCTCCAGATTTCTCATGCTTGGGGATAGGAACCCATCTCTGTGGTGTTCACATTTATTTCTTTTGAAGCCTAGCAATTTCATGTGACAGACCCAGTTTCATGTTCATTTTTCTGCTTTGGATATCTGAACAATGCCTATTTGTGGGAAAATTTGGCTTTTTCAGTTTCTCACAAAATTCTCCCATCTGTAGCGTGAGATCAACTGCAAACTTCTTTGCCTTTTCTTTGAGCCAGTTATTGTTTTTCTATTATACCTTTGTATGAATTTAACTTCATTTATAAAATTATTATTTCCAGCTGCTGAACTCTCCCAGATTTAAGACCACATTTCATGGCTCAATTGGAGCATCGTAACTTCAGCCCTAGTTTTGTGCTCCCTCACTCTCCAGCTCTTTTGCCCTAGAAACTAGTATTTCCTTTCTTTGTTTTAAGACAAACTGTATGTTAGGTTATCAAAGGGTGCATTTATTCGGCATTTGGGTGTATTTGCAATAAATGAGAGTTTTATATTTGTGCAATAGGTTACTTCACAGGAAGGCCCAACCCCTTTGGATTAACAAAGGAATCGGAATTCTATGTTCTCTATCTCCTGCATTATTTTTATTTTTAGCCTCCAATTAGTTATTATTACTTATATCATTCCAGTTATTATAAATAAGTCAATGTTCACATGATTCACCAATGTTCTCCCAATTGCATATTGCATTGATCTTTCTTTATTTGACTTAAATTTTCTTGGAGTTTAATTAAGGCCTACTAGCAATCCTACCATGAAGATGCTTTCATTTTCCTTTCAAACTTAAATGACTGGGTAGCTGCTTTTGAGCTAAGCAGTCTTATATTTACACATACACACACATACACACACACATATGTATATATACATATATGTAAATTATATACTCGTATAATTTATGTATAAAAACTTGACACATTGGTTTTATCACATTATCTAGGAATATACTGCATACTAAATTGATATATGTACATCGCTTCTCGGCCTTTTGGCTAAGGTCAAGTGTAAATTGATAATGTGTTGATCGCTTGATTCTACAGCTTCTATCTCTGCTGTGCAATAAGCAACTTTTACTTTTATATTTCATATTTTATAAATTTACAAATGAAAAAGTACTTGATTTTAATTGACATATACTTGAATTTAACATGCAACTTGATCAATAAGTATTTTTGTTATACAGAATTTTTGTGATACTTTTATAATTTTGATCATTATTCTTTAATCTTATTAATACCATTATTTATTAGTGATGCATACAGAATTCCAATCAAAAGACTTGACTCATTTTTTGTGCATAAAACTATAATGTGTTAATTGTTTTTATGTGAAAATCAAAGCTCATGGAATTCTATATTTCTCACTCAATTCTATGTTACTCACATTGCGTTCGTTGATGTCTATAGTTTACAAAAGGAAGAATGGTAGGAAAGATAAAAGGCAGGAAGGGGGGAAGAAGGAAGAGAAGCAGCAAAGAAGAGGGGAAAGGAAAGAAAGAAAGAAAAAAGAAAAGAAAGGGTAAAAGAAGAATAGAAAAAAGAAGGGAGAGAAAGAAAAGAAAAGAAGAAATCCTTGAAAATCATAGCAGTGGAGAAAGTATAGTTTTCCAAGGCCACCTTAAAACTTCCCCAGGAGAGCAGACACCCTCTTTGTGGACTAGAACAGAGATGGGGTTTGATCACAAAGCCATGAGTTCTCTTTCTGATTGCTGTTTGGCCTGAATGTTTGCTGGAAACATCACAATTCTAGTCAGACTGTTTTCCAGCTTTTCAATGCACTAGAGAATGATTGTATTATGTGTTGACCCTGATTTATGCTGAAAACCCAGAAACATTTTTTCCAGAAGTGCTTTGTGTATGTGTGAGCCTTTGAGGCCTGGCCCCATCTGAGAGTGACTGGCTCACCTCAGTGTACTGTTCATTTATTCAGATGGCTTGACTCTAAAGGAAGAATCCTTGAATAACCAGTGATATTTCAGTGAAATAAATATTTTGAAGCAGATATGGGTTATTTAAAATGTATCACTGTGATGTAATGTCAATGCTCAATTATACGTTTGCATGGACCTTAAAATATTCTGTCTCAAGAGAAAAACTGATTGTCATAATACTGCCTCTCAATTAAACCCACATCCTAGGCATTCTGAGTTCCAAATTCCTAAAACCCTCAAGTTAATGCGTTCCATGTTGTAGGGTTAATTTACATAAAGTTCTGGAGCTCCTGCTGCACTATTTCAAATCTTGGTACCTTTGATATTCTCCACAGTGCTACACGCACATATTATAAACTAGTATTCACTGAGACAAGTTATGATTATCAGCAGGAATTAGTTTCATACAGTGATCTCTAACCATGTAGTTTTAAAACATTGCCCAGACCCCCTGATTTCTGAATTTCATTTTGCAGTTCCTATAAAACACATCTCTTCCACTGTATGTTTTGAAAATTGAATGTACTAATATCATTCTGACTGACCCAGCCACCAGTCATGTGGGAGAATTCCAGCCTTCTATCCAAGCTGTGTTGAGTCTTCAGGTCTTATGGAAACTTGTAACTAACTTCACCATCGCAAGGAAAGAGAAAGAGAGTGAGAAAATGAAAAAGAAAGTAAGAGGGAAAAATAACATTTCTGAATACACTTGCTTTCTTTAGAAGAAAGTGTAGAGAAATTCAGTTAATGAGAATTCCATTTAGTCAATATTCTTCGTTGTGAAATTGTTGAGGGTCACAACGGTTTTCTCATTTCATGATTCTCTAAAGTTTCTCCCTTTGAGTCTTGCTTCTATAATACAGGAATCCTTGCAGTAAATGCTCTGCAGTGGACTGTATTTTTTTTTTTTTCTTACAGATGTTATAATTAGGGGGAAAAAGGATAGGATTCAAATATAAAATTAGCTTACGCTACTTAATAACAGGAAGTATTGATATATCACATTTTGTTGTGGCGAAATTTATCTCGAATAGGTTCATTTGAATATTGAAATCAAACTGCTGCCTGAATAGGCTCTTAGAGGTTCAGTGTCAAAAATTTCAGCTCGAAATAGCAAGAGACACAAAAAGCTATAGGCTGTTAAAGCATCATTTTGAAACAAGCTTTTCATGTCAAAGAAACCAACTATTTTGTATATTAAAATAAGGAAGAGAGGCATCATTTGTGCATTGAAGCCACTCTCAGGGTGTGGAACTTATTGCTGACTCCACAATGGATTCCATTATCTTGTTTGATGCTCACAAAGGGAGCCACTTGTGTTAAACAAGTATTCAAAGAATAGATGCTCAACACAAAACATAAAAAGGCGCAAATTCTACAGGTAAGCAGAAAAATGTTGGTGTTTGTGATCCATTTCTATTTTCTCTGTTCATTTGCCACTTACATAAAGGCAGGATTGACTTGCGTGGTGAGGCACTTCCATCCAGACTTTCCTTGGGTTATTTTCTTCAGTCTTACACAGGGGTCCTCAAACTCGAGTGTGTGGAAGAATGACTATAAAGTATTTGCATATACAAAACCACGTCCATTATACTATAGGAGTTACTGGATGGATTTTCTAGGATAATTTTAACTCGGAAACAACTCCTGTTGCATGTGCTTATTTCAGAAGCTAACCAAGGAAGCTCCTCTTGCCCTTATGTATTCATGAGAATTATTAACACACTTCCCCGGAATCCATAAAATATACCTTTTGACATAATTATAAACACATTTGCAGCTACAAGTATGCTTTCTAAAAACTCATATGTCCTAAAGTATAATTTTTGACTTATTCAGTACTTTATATTGGTTACAAGTTTCCCAAAGAATGTTTTTATAGATTTCTTATAACACTGTAATTACTTTAAGGATCCCAGTAAGTCGCTTTCTCTCTGTCGCTCTCTCTTCTCTTTCCCTCTGGTCTGTCTCTGCTTCCCCCTCACTGGACAGGGAATTAAACAAAAAATGAATTGTGAACTAGGTAAAAACTAAGCATTTTAAACTTTTCATTTTGTAACTTGATTTAGACAACACATTAATGGCCAAACTTTATTTTTTTAACTATAAACACCAACAAGCAAAATATTCTACCTGTGAAATTCCTATCATCCTGAAAACCATTGATCATTTACCAGTGACCATCAAAATAGTCATTGTTTTCATTTCATTGGTTTTTGAAGAATCACTGCAGCTGATGATATATTATCTGCCATCTTTTCAGAAATATCTAGTAAGCTGTTTTCCAAAGATGAACCTAAATATATCCTAACTTTGTAAAATATCAGGCTACAGAGTTCAAGGAAGCAAACTTATCTCCAAGGAGAAAATTTGGGATCTTGATTTCTAGTCAATGATGATTTAAAAATCTATTTTTTCTTTTTCTCTTTCTTTTCTTTCTTTTTTATTTTTTTGAGAGAGAGTCTCACTTTATCGTCCTCAGTAGAGTGCTGTGGTGTTACAGCTCACAGCAACCTCAGACCCTTGAGCTTAAGTGATCCTCTTGCCTCAGCCTCCCAAGGAGCTGGGACTGCAGGCGCCCGCCGCAATGCCAGCTTTTTTTTTCTTTGTTGCAGTTGTCCTTGTTGTTTAGCAGGCCCATGCCAGGCTTGAAACTTCCAGCCTCAGTGCATGTGGCCAGTGCCCTTTGTCCTTATCTACAAGTCCTCTACATATGTGGAGAATGCTTTTTTAAAAGATATTTCCATGTCATGTCTTCTGTTCAAATGCATTATTGTGCGAGTGATTAGAGGAAGGTGAAGGAACATTTCTGGTGGGTTCTTTTTATTCGGGATTTAATTATTTCAGGAGGCTATCCTGTAAATTTTGTATTATTTTAATATTGGGTTGAACAGAAAAGGAAACTGGCATCTTGAGAAAATAAGACAATTCAGCCATTTGTGACAGAAAGGATGAGAATGCTGGTTTTATGGCCCTCAGGCAGTGGTTTTTCCCAGGGTGCCAAACGTTGTAATTTTAAAGATTTTTTTATACGTATGATTGTGATTTTCATAGGGATTAAAAGTAGTAACTATTAGAATTTCTATTTATACATATTTTACAATATCCTAAAAAAGAGGTTTGTTTTAATATACAAAACAAAAAAGAAATGTTAAACATAATAGAAGGAAGAACGGCTTCAATATATTTTTAAAACAAAATTAAAAAAACACTGCTGTAAAGGCAGATCTAATATCAATAGCAACTATAACAAAATAGTATAGAAAACTATTGAAATATGTTGAATGCTTGCATAGATGAGACTCTGTGATAAATTTTTGTAGACATTATTTTAATTAATCATTTCAACAACCGTATAAGATTGTGTCTGTTTTTTCAGAAGAAGATACTGAGGAAGAGCAAGATAAAATAACTTGCCCAAGGTGGAAATGTGATTCAAGTCTACTTCTTTTGTATCCAAAACATGCAACTAGAAGCATTGAATCATAATTACTTTAGGGAGTGCTCTACCTGCTAAGTGAAGATGATTTGTCACTTAGGTAAAAATCCTGTAAGGTAGTTGTAGTGGATATTATTAATTTTACAAGTGAGCTAAATCACTAAAACACACAATATATCCTTGGACTGATCTCATTGAAATAAAGCATTTTTCTTTTACATTAATGACAACATCCTGAAGATGATTCTACCTGAAGATTCTGAAATAAGCTACTTACAAATCTAACAGATATGTTCAGGAAAGGGTGACGCTTTTCTAAGTGCGATGAATTCAAGGACTATATTACTCCCCAATCAGTTCTCAGTCAGCAGTGAAGTGACTAGCGTAAAGGAAGAGTTAGAAAAATATTTGTGAATAAATACAACCGAATAAAGACTAAGTCAATATAATGTTTTATGCAATCATTCTCCTTTCAAGTGCATGCCATGCTATTCTTGTTCTTAAGGTGCCTAGCACTAAATTAACAGTGAATGAATAGAATAATCCAAGTATTTATTTTAAAAGACCTTGGACGTTTACTATTTTGTCAGTTGTGACTTGAATAATTAAATTTGCCAACTCATCTGAGAAAAAGTGCTTATTTTGACCGTATTTTAATTTATGAAAGGGAAATTCATGTAGTATGAGAGAGCAAAATAATAGTTTGGTAATAAGGGTATGTGGAATAATATCTAGAAATGATTATTTAGTTCATACTTTTTGTGTCATAATTAATTAAAATAAAAATGATTTCAGGACACTAATATATTTCAAAAGATTGGTATAAAAACTCAGCAAAAATGTTACCTCCACATTATTAAAAGACAAGGATACAATGGAACACTCAAAACAAAGATGGACCTTTAATTATAGTTACTTACTAAAATATTAACCCACTTTTTAGGAAATTCATATTTTCCCAGCAATTTTTATATATCCACAGCTTTAAAGGCATCACTTTGACTTTTAACCCCTAATAATAAAAAGCTGACTCATTTTTCAAATTTTACGGATAATTCGTATCTTATCTGTCACTGTTTTCAGTTACAATTTCTTGAGTCTTTTGAACAATAACAGAACACTTTAATAGTGCATCTTATATCTTTATAGTATTTTGCAATTTCAAAAAGTTAATACTCATTATATTCCTATAAAAATCAGGAAAAGTATTATGCCTTTTTTGTAGATGCAAAAACTTAAAGTCCAAGTGATCTCCTAAGGTGAAATAATTTTTTATGAATTGGGGAAATCTATCAATTCATGAAAATATTCTTATTAATTTTCTGGGATTTATGTGGTCTTACTAGTCATTTTATATACCAAGTATAATTGCAATATTTATGTATCATTTTTTGTCTATTCATATTTTGTCTATCGTCAATGATGTTTTGATTTCCTATAAAAGCTTTGTTTTCAAATTAGCAGTTGATTATTTTATTCAGAATCATTTTTCTAAAATATTTGAAAAATATTTCCTAGCTTCTTTTATTCATTAGTATTTGTTATTTGAAAAAGTCTAATTATAAAACATAGATCAAATAATATATTCCACAATTCTTTATATATATATGTATATATATACATACATATGTATATTTACACATATATATGTATATACAATATATGTATATATATTCTAAAATCTTAGAGGAAAGCAAAGGATCACAAAAACAGTAGCTATATTAAGGAGAATTGGCCTACACAGAGATATTTTTGTGAATTATTTAGGTAAAGATAAATGAGAATCTTAAGTTATAAAATTAAATATAATTATATTATTTGTGATACCAGCAGTGCCTTGTTATATAAGAAATTGAATAGTCACCTGTAAACATAGATTACTGAAGCTGCAATTCATTTCTTACAGCATTTAAATAAATTTTTACTCTCTGTTATAAAATACAAAAATACTTTTTAAATACTCTTCATTTGTGGCCTCTAAGAACGACTGAGTTACTTAAAATTTCATTTCTCAAATTTTAAATCCCAAAAGTGGACATGTTTTTATAAAGGTGGAAAAAATCCATCCTAATAAATCAACATTTTAACTAGGTTTTTGGACCTAAAATTAATAATTAATATACACAGGAGGCCTCATGTGTTACTTTATTAATATACTTACCTGGACTTTTTAATCCATATTAAGATTTTTAAACTATATTTTTTAATACCTGTAAATGAAAAGAAAACTATATTATAATAATGTAAATAGAAAATGCAACATCTGATTATTTTTTGCCTGGGTAAAAGGAGAAATCAATCAATTTAAGGGCACATTTTGATCTTACTATTTCATGAAGAGAAAAATCTTCTCACCCCTGAAATGTCAAGATGTAGCATCTTTCCAATAGTCTGAATAAACTGAACACCTTCACAGCAGTTCTTGATATCATGATTTCTTTAATATTCTTTGCTTTCATAATTAAAGTTATCATCATCATCATCATTTATTAATTTGGAGTAGAAGAGATGTGGGGTGTTGGTACAGGCTCACACCTTTTTTATAGCTTGAAAGCTAGAAAATATGCACTTTGAATGTTTGCAGTGTTTATGTAATCAGTACCTGTGTTGCCAAGGCTTATTGAAAACAGCTGGGTGCCTGCTGCCCGCCTCAGCCTTTGTTGGAAATGTTGCCAGAACAGGTAGTCAAAATTGGAAAGTAACGGAAAATTAAGGCATCTGGGGTGTCTCTCAGGAAGGCAGCTGTGGCTTCCTTTGGAAGCCGTCGTTGTTTCCCATCAGCCAAGGCTCTGTATACCCTTGGGTCCATTTCCGGCATGGCTGGCCTAGCAGTTTATGACACAGGACTTAGGCAAGAGACCATTTGGGCAGTCCCATCTCTGGCTAAACACAGAGAAATCCCCCAAGCTGCAAGCCATATGTGGGCTGTCGGCCTTCTATTCGTCCACTTTAGGAGGATCCCATTTACTGGGGCTCTAATCATGACTTTGACACAAATAAAAACAATAGGAAAGGATCTTTTCAAAACATATCTTTCCAAGATAGACCCTATTTTTAAAGCCAGACATCATCATTATTTCTGTAAACATGGCATTTTTTTCTCCTAACAATGAACTCAGTTTTAAGGACGTCTTTGTTTCCTAGATAATAGACAGACACAAAGAATTTTAACAGCACACTAAAAATCCTGGATAAGCAGTGTTGGGTGGTATTCTGTGTTTGTAAACACATACTCTTTCACACTGAAGGTTTCAGACATCAAGTATTAATATTTTTTTTGCATGTGACATGTCTTAGACTCTTGATTTACATCAGAGAGATGCCAATGCTTTTGCTCGTTGAGATACACTGAAACTCAGTGTCTTGTTATGATAGGATTCAGGATGGAGATGGCAGCCCCTGCCACTCATTTAGCATAAAAACAGTCTTTTATAGATTAGGACTGAATAATTTTCTTGATAATTTTTGCTGAAACAGAGGTCTAGTTCAAAAGTCATTTAATTTCAATAGTCAGAAATAAAAGATATTAGAGTTTGACTTTAGAGGTGTAGTATATAATAGGGATAGAACTTAGAATTGTAGATTTAATGTCATTTTTCTCATCATTAAAGAGAGTTCTGTTAGCGTACGTAGGGGCTATGATTATTCCTACAAGATTTTATTCAAAAACCTTCAATTTCAAAACATACCAGATAAGAGGCAAATAATTCCGTGCTGATGGTAGGCATACTCAAGAAAATTAAAGGAAACTTTGTCTTGTTGTAGCAGGAACTTATTTGCAGAAACATGAGAGTACAAAATAGAATTTAATTAACAAAATTTTCAATTCACTGAACTATCTTGTACCTTACAAAAACAGTTATGTCATAATTATTAAGGCACAGGTTATTTTGAATGATTTATTCCATCATTAATTTAAAAAAGAAAAAAAAAGAACTCAGCACAGAGACAAACTAGGTAATCTTCAAGTGCTTTTTTATTCATTAAATCTTATTTCTGACTTTTAAAAAACATAATAGACCATATTTAGAAGTTTTCCACTGCCATGGTTTGATTTTTCTTAATTTTCTTATAACAACTATAAAAAGTAAAGGATGTGAGACTCCGTGGTAAGTATAGGAGAAACAATATTAATGTAAAAAGAGATTCTCTATGAAATATACTTTTACAAATATATTTTCCCACCCCTAACATTTCTTCTTGCAGATGATAATTGGTCCCTTATTAATTTTACTTTGTTGTAACTCTCTTTGCCTGTATCTGTATTATTTCTCTTCTGTAGTTGAAGAAACATCTCTAAAGAGTCTTACTCTTCTATAACATTAAGAATGTCAGTGATTAAGAACTTGAATTTTAACATGGTACATAATATGGCCATGCTAAGAATATAAAAACCATGTCTAGTAAACCTTGGTTGTCGACTTGTTCTCTATGTGTTTGTTAGTTATTGTAAATTGAGCATTTCTGTACACCTTCTATTTTGACAGACTTCAAACTAAAAAAGAAAAAAAAAATTAAGAATGAGTCCTGGATATCAAGAGTATGTCTATCAAAATATTTAGAAATTTCTCAGGAAAATGGTGTTAGTAGAAGATACTGCATTGTTAATGAGGAAAGGCAAGAATCGAGTAGTTAATCGAAGGCAAATTTTAAGTCCACATTCTCAGATTACTCTTATAACAAGGTTTAGCAATACTGAAAAATTTTTAAAGCTGTCTATCTATAAAATCACTTTATTCATAACTTCCGATTCAAAACTGAAAGATTCACAGATGCTTTGGAGAAATGTAGCATCTATTTTCACTTTATGTTAATTATGGTTTGTACAATTTCGACCAGATGGGTTTCCATGCACAGTAGCTAATTCATGCCAAATGTCTTTAAATATATCCACTGAATAGTAGGTGAGTTTTGGAGACCTCTAAATAATCTCTACTCTTATTACTAACATTTGTTGTTTTCAAATGTTATCATTAGAACTCAAATGTGGTCTAGATGAACAGGGTAGTCTTCAGAGGTACTCTTGAAAGGGTTGCACACTCTCTTAGGCAGTTTAGACTTCTGGAAGTGAAGAGATATTTAACTTTGCAGAACTAAAGAAATGGTTGACATGAAAGATTCTACATTTGCCCTGTAAATTAAGCAGGTATTTTTTGTTATTCTAAGTCTTCTTTGCCTCCATCAAATAGTAGAATATCTAATATTCCAGTTTACAGAGTTCAGCCTTAACTGGTGAAACTTTGTTCTAATGTTTGTGTTTATTTTTTTTTAATTTGATTGTAAAATACTTAGTAACTGATTTAAAAATCAATATTGGTAGTAGTTTTGTTTTGTTTTGTTTTGTTTTGTTTTTGCAGTTTGGCAGGGGCCGGGTTTGAACTCACCCCCCTTGGTATATGGGGTTGGTGCCCTACCCACTGAGCCACCTAATATCAGTAGTATTTAATGATCAACAAAATATTTATTCTTTCCAAAGAAGACATTGTTGTCATATGGACATTTGCATGAAATTTCTTTTTGTATTGTTTTTCCTCAGCTAAGAACTTTAAAATATATTTATGAAAAAATATAAAAAATATTATTTGATTTAAAATTTAAATAGTGATAAATCCTTATATGATCTCATAGTAAACATAGGCTTGGTCATATTCTTTCTTGACCAAAGTATAGACATAAATACAAAAAAAAAATAAGACTTTCAAGTATTAACTGCACTGTTCGGAAATTATTTCTCTAGGATTTTCATTTGTGTTTTTCTGCATATGACTAAATATTTTAGTTACATATACTTTATAATAAAGTAAAATCAATAATTCTTGATTTCTTTTGTTATTTGTCAAACTTGAGTTCTTGCAAACTTCTAGAAAAAAATCTGTTATTGTCTAATATCTTTTAGATGTGTTCATTTCAGAATGACTTTCAGTAATTTGGCTCTAATTTCTACTCTAGATCTGATTGTGCTTATTTGTCCTCTTTCATTAATGGCAAATAGAGATATCTTGTAGCAAGTCAAGTTTGATCTCTATTTGGGTCTTTGTCTGCTGTGCAGATGATCTCTAAAAAAAAAGAAACACTATGTTAAAAATTGTATTAGATCCTTTCAGAAAATAAGTGGTATTTTATAAAATTCTTTGATGTCAGAGAAATAATTTTTAGGCAACAATATATTCTTCTATTTAGGGCTAGTGTATGATTTTAGGAAAATTTTAGGAAATCAGTATAGAAACTTAAATTTGGCCTAAAACTTACACAATTGACTAAATGGTAATAATTTTTCAATATTCTATAAAGTTATTCAATCTGAAATCATCACAAAAATACTAAACATATTTATCATATTTAAAATAACTCAAATTCCTTCCTTTGTAGAGTGCAGTAAGTGAGATGACTTATCAACAGAGGGACTTATCTTGTTTAATATGTTGATTCAACATACTAGTGATTCAGGGCTATGCATATGCGTAATTACTCTGCTGCTGCTGATAGGCATAATATTAAATGAGATACGTGTATCTCAAGGACCATTTTCTATAAAATACTTGTGACAATCAATACATGCTGGAGAATCAAAATAAATTTTAGCCATTCAGAGATTTATTTCCCTTGGGAATAATTAGTCAAGTATTTTACTTCAATCTTACTTTCAAGTTATACCTAAAGTTTAAGTGATTTAAGAATTCTTATTTTATCATCTCCATAAACGCTTTGAAACATTGCTAAGTAGTAGGAATTGGAAACCCTCCACTACTCAAGGTGATATTTGTTTTTCTTTGTATATCAGATCATTTATTAATAAAAACCATGGGTGGATTAAAGCCTGCAGAGATGGATGTGTCTGTAGATGCAAGACCAATATAGTGGGTTTGTTTGGAACTTGAAGCTTTGCAATTTGAGGATGTGCCACATGCACACAAACACCTCTTCGGATACTATATTCTCTCCTTTATATTTGATGCTTAGTTTACTCATCATTAGAGATATACTGAAAAAGACTTCTTAAAATGCAGAAATAAAGCTGGGTGGAGTGGCACATGCCAATTAGTCCCAACTACTTGGGGAGCCAAAGCAGGAGGATTTCTTGAGACTAAGAGTTTGAGTCCAGCTTAAGCACCACAGTGAGACCCCCCTATCTTACAAAACAAAGGAAAATAAACAAACAAACAAAAAAAAACAGAGACATATTTGAAAATAGCAGCACAATAATACATTAGTTCCCATTGGCACTTTAGTATGGATTAATGACTCAGGTTAGCCACCTGCCGATTGGTTAACTTTTTGGAAAGGCATGAGAAAACATGGAGAGCATCTGCAGAGGCCAAAGTTCATGCATCAGAGTTGAGGTTCCCGGGAAGTCAAGGAAATAGCCTGAAGACAAGGGCCACTAATGATGTGTTAGCGAATGGAGGGCTTGACACCAAGAATGCACTTCCTCTGTTTCATATTTTGAATACAGCTGTTAAAATCATGGGACTTGCTGAGACCTAGGATAAAATAAGTGTGCAGTGAGTTTGTATGTATCTGGAAATATCTTATTTATAGATTATTAAAAAAGTGGTTTCCATATATTCTTCCACTAGCCTCCTGTCTTCATTTAACAAGATTGAAATGTGTGTTAATGACCTATCATCTAAACAGACACACTTAATCTAATCAGTGGGGACCTGAAAATAAAGCCCTTAATGAAAAATCCAACGGAACAGTTGAACAAGGAAAAATTTTAAATGGCATGACAGCAATATTCAAGTAGTTACAATGACTCTATGTTAAATGATTTGCAAGCTTAAAATTATATACATAATGTCTATTTTAATCTATTAGAAATAATATATAAACACATATACTTAGAAATATAAAAGCAAATCTGTTTTCTTCTATTAAATAGTTTCTAATGTATCGGCGAATATTTCGGGGTCATACATATATTTAGAAGGACATATTTATTTTATTTAATTTCTGCGATCCTTTGCCAATCTGGATTTCATTATATATAAAACTTCAACCTTTATGTTTAAAATATTGATTGTGAAAAGGTCTCAGAAACCTAGCAGTTACTGACTCAAAAAAATAACCGGGGAAATCCAGGCGATGACTATAAAAAAGGAAATGAATTCACTGTGGATGTTCATATTCTTTGAACATATTCCCATGTTGTGCAGTCAGATTTTCGGGGTACACTAAACAAAGGTCAAGCCTCATCCTGGCTCTGATATTTAGTAGTTTTGTGAATCCTTGGAAAACCTTATACATTCTAAGTTCTCATTGTCTCATGACCGTACTGAATACCAATACTCCAGGGTTTGTCGGAAGAAGTAAACATCATACATAATCTAGCAAAGGCACCTAGGACCATGCCTGGCCTACCCAAAGGTCTCCATCCCACCTGTTGTTGTAATTGGCTTCTGACCGCTATACTTGATCAGATGTGCATCTGATGGGAAGGATTGTACAATACACAGGAGCCTGAAACCAAGAAACAAAAAACGCCAAACCACAACATTGCTCTTTTTGCAGCAATTGAAAAGATTTTCAGAGAGTTGGAAAAAGGAAAACCCTAGTGATTTAGTTAGGGGAGTGTGCTAGAGGAAAGAGGACTTGAATGGGTTTCAAATCTTTCCAGACTTAGTTGTACAGTGGTGGATTATGACAGAGGCATAAAATGGAATTATAATCTTTCCACTCTCTTTTTAGGTCAAAATTATATTACTGGGAATCAAGATGAAAGTATAGATAGTTTAGGGGAGTGGAGAATAGGAAAACAGGGAATTATGACCTACTCAGAAAAATGTACACGCAAATTTTGAGGTTTCACTGAATTAATTCTCAGCCTTCCTCCCCCCCCCACCCCACTGACACCACCACCCCGTGAAATAATCTTTGTGACCGTAGTGACCAGACTTAAAACGAATAAAATCTTCTATGGCCAAATACATTTCAGAACTTGGTACCTTGCACAATACAAATTCCCTGTAAATCGCTTGCTAAATACTCTGGATCGAAGTTAAACTATTTACTATGATACCGTGGTTTTGCCATCTCTGTCCGTTGGTCTTCTTAGCTACCCCTCTGTCAGCATTAACCTGTCTTCACAGACAAATGCAATTCATTGCACAAGCCTAGGAGCTTTCACAGTTACCCCCCACCCTCCACCACCTCCACCACGGTATTATTTTACCTGGTACCACCAGGAGAAATCCCATGAGGTCATTTTTCTTGAATTACAGTCAAAAGAAACAAAATCAAAACCAGCTTTTAAATATATTGCATTTGACTTCTGAGGCAATTCCAAAATGTTAATATTATTCTTGACTTCTGCTTCAACATAACTGCTGATTTTATTTTTAGTATTATTTTTCATATTGTAGGTGTTAAAAGTTGAAAGGAATGCATGAATTTGAAGAAAACTATCAGACTAGTTAATATGAAGGATAATAATTCTCTTAGAGACATCAGAGGGGTTAATGTGAAATTGGACAACCCATTCATAAGTCTAAACATCAATATTTGGAAGGGCTTCTTCTTCCTGGTAGTTGTTGATGTATTTCCTTATGCAGGTTTTAATAGCTAAATCAACACAATTTAGGGCTTTTTCTGTGAATTAATAACTGGCTTCTGTTCATTCATTTGGCTTCACCAGAGGATCCCACCCCAGAATACTCTCATGCCTTCATCTTATCGCTTAAATGTGTTTCTATATATATTTTAATGAATCTTTTTTTTTTCAGTTTTTGGCCAGGGCCAGGTTTGAACCTGCCACCTCTGGTATATGAGGCCAGCTCCTTACTCCTTGAGCCACAGGCACTGCCCTATGTTAATGAATCTTAATGAATAGTAATCTTCCTCCTGGGGAGAGATAACTGGTCATATTTTAATATTAGTAGTTTGGAGAGGAAGCTTGCACAATAAGAAAAATAGAGAGAGAACTTCTTACACACCTACTCCAATAACTCAGGCTAAATTTGCATCGCTCTCTTCATTGTCTTTCTGATGATCATCCACCTAACGGAGCCTGGAAAACAATGCTCTCGCTTAATAATTAGTGCATAGGTAAGATCAAGAAAAGGACCTGCTTAGGGAAAAACTGCTGATTTTCAAATGATTTCATAGATCATTGACCAATGCCTGTACCGAGCAAACTCAATGCACTCTTGAAGCAGCTTAATATGATTTAGTTACATCTTCAACCTTAAAGAGTATTGTGCATTTACATTTTTACACCTAATAAGATCAAAAGACTGAAAAGGTAAATCAGTAGCTGTGTGTAGAATTTAATTCACATTGGGTGAAATTCATATTAGGCTGGATCATATTACCTGGAACGATTCTTTAACAATGTTATTCATTCTACTATTCTAAAGGCTTCTTAAACTATGTAAGCAATGAGATCACTTGACATAGTGCGTACAACATGTGGTATCCCCAAATGTCAGAAGAAAGCTCCACTTCACTGAATATCTAACTTACATAGCCAATCCCTGAACTTATCTAGATCTGTGAACATCAGAAAAAAGCCACAGAAACAAAACTTTTATTCTCACTCCTGTCTTCATATTACATGTTTTAAGTTAAATTGTCTAAATTCTATCCTTAATAAACTTTTAGATCAAATTTACATTATTTAACTGCCTAAAGTTTATATTTATTTTCCTCAAGAAGATATTTTTAGCACAGTTGAAAAAAATATTAATTCACCTTTGTATTTTGTCTTTATGTTTTGTTTCTTCAGATATTCTTTTCCATTTGCATTGCTTTCTGGGGAGTTAGAAGCATGAAACAACTTACTTCTGGTCCTTGGAAATAGAACAAGTTTGTATATAATTCTCTTGTTTTAATTATTTTTTGCACAATATATTATTGGTGGGTAAGGAAATAAAATTATCATGCATAATGTTTATGTGAATTATTTGTTAATTAAAAGTAAATATGCTTATTTACTCTTGTTTGCTTTTAACATTTGTTATTTCTTATTATGATCAAAGTCAGTTCAGCCACTTTCCTTTATTGCTGTAGTTGAAAAACAAATAATCTGAAATATAAAAGTGTTTTATATTCCTGTAACACCTAAGATAATAAGAAAATTGAGGAAGAAAACTTAAAAACAGTTAAAAAAAAGAACAAAGATTGCCTTTGCATTGATTTGGCAATGTTTCTTTCGATGTTTCATAAAATTGTGCCCAGATAAATATTTGTAGTAATAAAAAATGTGTTACCCTAGTTGTCGGCTTAACACCACTTTTACCTTTGCCCGCCACAGAAGCAAAGGAACTTTGTTACAGAAAAAGACATCACTGAAATGACAATAAATGGAATTTGTCAGAACTGGTTTGTTCAACAGATTTGTGATACATATGTCAAATATATTTGGTCAATTTATTTTGGCAGACTGAGAAGCATGAGAAATTCTGTGTTATTTAAAATTGTCAGAATGATGTTAATAAAACTCTGTAAAAAATATTTCCCAAGGAGTTAAGTGTACTTTATTATATTGGGATTGTGAAACATCTGCTCAGTGTTTCATTAGGAAGGAACTGACAGGGATAAGCAGGATAAAGTCCAAAGAAGAAGAACTGGAAATAGTTGGAAAAAAAAGTTTTTTACTTCTCTACTTCCAGCATGTCTTAGGTTTCAGGTTACAATTTAAATAATAAAAATTATAAGTACTAAAAAATTTAATGCTGTTTTTCAATGAGCCTTGCCTATATTCACCATTGGGTTCAAGAGACAGATCTGTTAGTTAACCTCATTTAATAAGTATGTTATTTAAGCACTGAATAGAGAAAAATATGAAGCTATTAAAATAATCAGCTTCTAGGGGTTGGCATACACTCATGACACAGAATTGAAGCAAATTTATTTTTCAGTTGGAAATAGCTTGGCAAGATTAAATTTTGCATAATAGAAAAAGTAACAAATTGTACCTTAAGCATAAGTGGGTTTGACTTTGCTTCATTTATCTTTTTTGTTAAGGTAACACAGAGCAAGAGCAAATACTTAAACTCATAACAAATACTAAACCCTACCTTTGCCACTCAGCAACAATTGCTGGACTTTGCATGTACAAAACCATGTTAACAGCAGGGACCCCTCTTCTGGCTTGAATTGCTAAACTCACAGCATAAATGTCCTGAAAACCCACGATCTACACTTTAAGTCACAACATACAATAATGGCAAAGGAAAGAGACAGCCTGCAGATCTATATTTAGGTTTTTAGTACATTTTAAAAGAGTTTAATGGTTTCCCAGGAGGGATGTGTGAATATGTATACACGCACTAATATGTGTACAGTTTTTTGATTTGTCGAGTCAAATCAAACAACAGAAATAAAAGTTCAGAAAATAATAAGAGATCCTTTCCTGGTGAAGTTCAGTTTTCTTTGAGTAAACTCCAATTTATTCATTCTCTCTGTTCTCTCATGCCTTCTCTCGGTACGATTGTTAATGGTTTTCCAGCAGAAAAACAGACATTTCAAGATACAGATTTCCAGGTAGTAGAATATTCCCTGATAGGTAGCGTCTCAGGGCCTCTGTGCATTTAGCTGTGCATCTTATTCTTCACCTTCAACCTTGCTAATTTTCCAGCCTAGTTTTCTCTTGCAGAACATTAATACAGGATGACAGGTGATGTATCTATCTTTCATGCTGGAAATTGATCTCGAGAGTTGCCATGTAATTTGTGCTTACTGGGTAGTCTCTCTCTCTCTTTTTTCTCAAGCACTAAAAATAGGCTTCTTTAATTACCCACCCCTTCTAATGGAGATATCCAAACTAACTTGGCAATTAATTATGAAGATACTTAGTTTTCCTACTCAACCACAATCTATGACTAAAAAGAGGAAAGGAGAATGTGTTTATTGAGTAGTACCCTAGAAGCATTATTTAATTTAGCCTCTAAAATCACAAGGATTACTGCTGTTAACACCAGTTTATGGAAGAAAATTCAGAGTATGAGAGATGTTAAGTAACTTGCAGAGGCCCATGAAGCATATTATGTGACCAAAAAGAAAATATATTTGAACTCCCTGAAGTTCTGTATCAAAGTTCATGATGTTTCTTTGTTCTACGATGTCAGATTTCCATAGCAAGTCTTTAGAAATACAGGCCCATGAGTTTAACTTCAGAGTATTTCCTATTCAAGTTGATACTCCAGAATAAAGTTCTCAGGATAAATCTAAACCTTCTAAGAGTGATTATGCCCTAGGTTTATTTATAGCCTTGCCATATTCCTGAAAAAAACCTGTAAGTGTACTTAACGTGCCATTTGTCTCTACAATTGTCCAACAATTTGGCTTCGTTTGTTGTATCATTACTTTATCCTCACTTCATTCCTTAGCGTCATTTTTGTTAAACTTAATCTAATCATCTCAGCCCATGATATGTGCATTTCAAATTCTGTATAGGACGTCCGGTGTTCACTAAAGTATAAGAATCCTTATTATATTTAACAATAACAGCTTACATTATCCTTTATAAGAGCTTCTCAAATGTCACTTTACTATTAATATATAATTCCATTATTCAGTGTTGAATGGAATTATTTAATGTATGGTATATATCATGGTGTACAGTAATGGGGTATATTAGGGACAGCAATTGTAGTTCGAAAATAAACTCCCATTTAATGTCTCTTATTTTCTCATGTTTAGAATCTCCAGAAACCCAAGGTAAGACACAAAACACCAAGATGAGTTTGGCTTTTAGAATCTTAACACATTTGTATACTGTGATTCTCAGCAACTGTATGAACACAGGCTGGTCTCCTTCTTAAGCCTGCCTCACTGAATGAAAATGAACAGACAATACTCTGCTCATTAGTAGAATATTTTTGCAAATTTCACTTAGAACTGCTACACTTTCTTCTCAATATCAAAGCAACATAAACTGTTTCCTCTGCAAAACACAATTAGGAGAAAAATTAGCAAAATAAATAACCACCGATGGTCTTCTCTTGGGGACTGTGTCTTCTTTTTAAAACTCCACAGATCTGACATCATGTGAGTAATAATTTCCTGCCATTACAGGTACAGAAATTAAGTTTTTTCCTTGGTTGTGCTCTTTCTCACTTGAGCAGCAATGAATTCAATATTATAACCTGTCTAGATTTACACTACAGACCAGCAAGAAGCAGCCTTTGTCTTTGCATATCAGGATTCCCTGTGGATCTTTTCAAACATGGAAATGCCTGGTTGGAACTTTGAATTTAGTACCATTGATGTGCTGACAGGGAAACTGTACTTTCCAAAACTCTACTAATGATAAAGCACAGACACTATCACCAATCTAGAAGGAAACATTAATTCTTTCTAGTTCCTCCTCTCAAATTTCAGAAATATGCAAGGAAGATGCACAATGTGAAGGAATGTTGTTTTGACAGCAAACATTTCAACTAAGTAAAAGGGGTGACAGTGATTAAATAAGTGTGGTTATTTAGATAGGCCATCAAAAGATGCACTTTAACATGAGATTATTTTGCATATGATTTTAAAGAAACTGAGCCTGAACTTTTCAAAAGTATGTATCAGCAAGTGTGGGAATGGATGAGGATGGAGCAGGCAAGGGAGATGTGGTCAAAAAATCTTGCCACCCGAGGTCCTGTTTGTATTTGTCTGATTTTTCATTATTAATGAAGGATTATTAATAGAAATATTTAAATATGTTGAGTTAGGTTTGGTAGGCCCTTATTTTGTACTGCCAGCTTCTTCTAAGGTCTCTTGTAGAAGTATGCACAGTGAGGAGAATGCTCCCTTTAGCAAAAGTTAAATGGAAGGGATGTCCCTATAGAACGGTTTCTATCCTACCCTCAGCCTATCCAGCCAAATGCAGCCAGAACATCCCTGTCAGAGACAGTACACAGCATGCATTTTAGCTCACTGGCAGAATGATGCTTGCAAGACAATCAGTGTCTAAGGACAGCTAATTCCTTCCAGGCAGGAGGTGTTGGATGTCATCTAACAATGGCCCTGCCTGCCACATGTCACCCTAGGAAGACTTGCCTTGTCCTACACAATGGGTTGCAAGATGCATAAGATCATCAGGCTGTCAATTTGCATCAGTGACTCCTCCCCCAAAATCAACAACCACAAATTTAGTAAATTAAATATTGAATGGTTTTCCAAGAGATTTTGTGCTAAACATATAACATCCATAAAATGTTTATCCAGGGCAGTGCCTGTGGCTCAGTGGGTAGGGCCCCATATACCGAGGGTGGTGGGTTCAAAACCAGCCCCATCCAATTTGCAACAAAAACATAGCCTGACGTTGTGGCAGACGCCTGTTGTCCCAGCTACTTGGGAGGCTGAGGCAAGAGAATTGCCTAAGCCCAGGAGTTGGAGGTTGCTATGAGCAGTGTAATGCCATGGCACTCTACTGAGGGCGATAAAGTAAGACTCTGTCTCTCCAAAAAAATAAGAAATGTTTAACCACCTCTATTATTCATAGGTTGGGGGACAGGCACAAAACCAAAACATGTGCTGAAGCACCATCACCATCTATTTCAAAAGGCTGTATTCACCTTAAGACAGTGGTTCTCAACCTTCCTAATGCCACGACCCTTTAATACAGTTACTCATGTTGTGGTAACCCCCCAACCATAAAATTATTTTTGTTGCTACTTCATAACTGTAATTTTTCTACTGTTATGAATCATAATGTAAATATCTGATATGCAGGATGTATTTGACAGGTTGTTCGGCCCTCAAAGAGGTCGCGACCCACAGGTTGGGAATCGCTGCCCTAAGAAAACCAAGCTCCCAGGGACAATTTAACACATGCAACAACAGAAGGCGTATATATATACACTTTCAAAAATTTAACTTTATTTAGATTAAAAGACTCTTCTAAGATTATTTCACTCATTTAACATTTAACATTACATTTTTCTAACACACAGAAAATGAAGAGAAAACTATTAACACGTTAACTCCATAGCTGAAATACTTTGCCATCAACTAAAAGATACCTGTTTTATCTCTGTGCCATCCTATGTTCCAAAGGAAAAATCAGCTAAGAGCAAGCATAGGTCAATATTTTCATCCAATTCATGGAATTGAAGCAATTTTTTAATAGTGTATTGTATCAATGTAAAATATCTCATACCACTGTATCAGCTGAAAAATTTAACACTGGTGTTAAATTGTTTTTATTCTTTGGTGATGTTATGAACAGAAAATGTTAGTGGATTAGTGTGGTGATCTAAGCAGTGTTCTTTATAAATTAAGCAACATCAGAGGAATGGCTTGAAATCATTTGTGTTAGAAATAAAATTAATTCTGGGTGGCACCTGTGGCTCAAAGGGGTAGGGTGCTGGCCCCATATGCTGGAGGTGGTGGGTTCAAACCCAGCCCCAGCCAAAAACTGCAAAAAAAGAAATAAAATTAATTCTAGTATTCGAAGTGGTATATTGTCAAAACTTTCAATAATATTGTATACATACAGAGTCAAAAATTAACTACAACTTTGTTTGTTGTGAAAATAATGTTAAATACAGAAGTATACATCAACATGATTTGCTGCCAGACATTAAACAGATTTCAGAAATGTGTGAGCCTTTGAAGAGGGATTTTATAAACCAAATCCATATTCTCCAACAATCTTGAACTTTATAATAGAGTCAGCTAAATTTGCCTGCATTCTGTTTAAGACAGTTGAAAATTCTTAGACAAAGATCAATAAATACTGAGAAAAGTACAATTCCTACTACTGTTAGCAAATTTTACTGACTGAAAACAAAGCTTGCACACTGGAAAATACTGAAATTTATCCCTACGATAGTAGGAGAAATAGGAAAGGACTAAACAAATTAAACAGTAAAAATTCAACCTCAAGAGAGATATAATTTTAACATCCTGTAATTAATCTTGAGAATATTTTGCTTTATGCAGATTAAAAAATATATAACTGATGAATCCTCCATTTTTAAAGGGGTAAGTTTATATTGTACACCAAAAAAAGGAAGAACATCAGAAAATCCGACAATCACACAGATTCTAAATTTGGTGAAACAATGAAATGTAACAAAGATAAACTACTTGATGAATTTTGTTTTGTGAAATAGTTTCAAAGAAGTTATTCTGAATGTAGGTAAAAATGCAAGATCTATAATAATTGTTGAACTTATTTACAGCTTTGTTAAGAAGTCAGGTGTAGTGGCTCACAACTGTAATCCTAGCACTCTAAGAGGCCAAGGGAGGTGGATCTCCTAAGTTCAGGAGTTTGAGACCAGCCTGAGCAAGAGTGAAACTCCATCTATACTAAAAATAGAAAAACTGGCCAGGTGTGATGGCTCATGCCAGTAGTTTGAGGTTTTTGTCAGTTATGATGACACCATGGTACTCTACCCAGCAAGGCAGTGAGCCTCTCTCTCAAAAAAAAAAAAGAAAGAAAGAAAGAAAAGAAAAGAAAAGAAAAATTATCCACTTACTCTATTTCTCTAAACGTATCAGGCAAGGAAGTTTATTAGGTACTTGTAGAGAGAGTATTTTCACAATTAGAAGTGTTGTACAAAGAAGAGTCGATTGTAAATGTTAGCGTTTTCAAGTGGTATTAACCAAAAGATGAAATGTTGAATAAGAATACAGGTAATCTTATGAGAAAATTCAAAATAGTAAAGTCATACTGAAAACAACATTTTCAGAAAAATGCCACTAACCTATTATTAGACATAGAAGTAACTAAGAAACTGATGACAGTAGTATGTATCAAGAATAATTGTTCTTCCTCTTTTGGTTTTTTAATATTATAAAATCTAGATAATCAACAGTCCAAGGAAAAATTGAAATTCTTTGATTGAAAATCTCAGATTTACCTGAATCTCAAGGCAGTAATTGCTAACTAATTCTAAATTCCAGAGTGGGATTATAGAAAACTAAAAGGTGGATACACTATCTAAAATTAATGCTAAGGGGGCTGGGCAGATGGCTCACACCTGTAATCCTACCAGTCTGGGAGCCTGAGGTGAGTGGACTGCTTGAGCTCAGGACTTCCAGCCAACATGAGCAAGAGTGAGACCCCTGTTTCTAAAAATAGCTGGGTATTGTGGTGGGGGCCTGTAGTCCCAGTACTTGGGAGGCTGAGGCAAGAAGTTTAGTTGAGCCCCAAAATATGAGATTGCTCTGAGCTGTGACACCAAGGTGCTCTATGGAGGGTGGGAAAGTGAGATTCTGCCTCAAAAAAGTAAAAAAAAATTAAATTAAAATTAAATTAAGTGAAATTAAGGCTAAGACCCTTGATTCCTTACACAAAAGATGAATATTTATGAATTGGGAAAACAAGGATGGGAGAGAGAATTGGTGTAGAGGACTGGGTGATGTGAAGTTCTGGTTGGCCTTCCCTCCATAGTGAGATAACAGGGGAGTCTTCCTTCCTCCTAGCTCAACTTTGGTAACTGGGTCTTCAGAGAGTCCAATAATCTATTCAACTGTTAAAGTTTGTGTCTTGCCTCAGAGAATTTCTGTTTGATCCATACCTGTGTAGCCAAGTGGTCAGTGGCTGCATTTGGGAAGTAACTTCATTCATGGCAATGGATCTGATTTTAAGTTTCTAAAAGATATCAGTGAGTGTGGCATAAAACACCTATAAAGGCACATGTCTGTTAGCCTCAGATGATGTACAGCTGAGATTCTGGTGTGAGGGGGAGCCAGGGGCAGCAGCTGGTGGGGATTTAACACTTGTCCGGAATCTGTCTGAGAGATCCTGAGGAGCAGGGAGCTTTAAAAAGCCCCAGCACAAGGAGGAGACAGTCTGAAGTCAGAGGGAGCCAGGAAGCCCTACTGTTCTCCTCTCTACTTCCACCTCGACCACACTCAGATTTCAGGAAAAAGAGATGATGGGACAGAGTAAAGAGAAACCAAAGCAAAACTCGTGGTACGTAATACACTCTCACACATACAGTGCACTCACACCGCATGGAGGATGGGGTGGTGCTAGAGAAGGAGAAACTACGATTGCTTTTCAAACATGTACTTTGGCATATTTGTTTCTGAACTGAGAATATTTCTATGAATAATATGATAAAGGAGTTTAATAATCCAAGAGTAATTAGGTCAAATGTGGACACTGCCCAAGATGTCATCCAAGCTCAAAGACATGGCGCTCTAGGCGGTTGAGAGAGAGAAATGGAGGACATGAAATCCGTTATTTTTTTGTTATTTATTAGTCCTGTTTTTTTTTAGCATACTGATCCCATTTTCTGTAGCGAGAAGGCTGTGAGACTGGCAGGGCCCCCACAGCCTCGGGAACATTCAGGGAGTGAACCCCCAACTGCTTCTCCTCCTTACCCAAAACAGCCATATTCCTTTCTTCATGCTCCCTCTACCAGAAGTTGTAGCTCTTTCTTTGTCTCTATGCAGAGACCCTTGTGATCTTTGCCTTCCTACTTCTTGTAACACATTAATGAAGTTGAGTAGAAACTGCTAAGTCACTTAATTCTTCTTTTGTTTTGTCAACTATACTGAGATCCTCCTGATTTTACCCTTCTTACTTCTTGTTGTATGTTAATGAAGCTGAATAGAAACCATTAACATGATGATTTGTCTTTATTAATGTCATTTATATTTTCCTATTGTACTGTAAGACCAAAACTATGTCTTTTGTTTATGCTATTTCCCCATATTGTTTATGCTTCCTCCCCCTGGACAACTCAGTACAGATACTATAAAATAAAGCTGATTTTGTACTTTGGTGCTGGCTGTGGCCATCAGCTCAGTGAGCCCTCCTGGTCCCATCCTTTGTTTCTGTGTCTTCCTTGTGCTGTATTTTCCTCATTACCCACCAGTTCCACTCTGGTTCGCTCCCCTGCACTGCGCTGGTTCACGACAATATTCCATTGCATAAACAAGGAAGAATGTCTTGTAAGGAAATTGTTTGAATATTACAGGATACCGTGTTCCAGCTTTAAGTAGAATGAACCAGAGGAACACATGCAATAACTTATTTTAAAAGAATAAAACTTAAACACAATTGTATATAAAATTTTCTAATATAGAATAGCTACCTTGAGACTTCTAGAAGGTTGCAGGACAAAGTTCACTTGTTTATTTATTTACTCTCTTTAAATCACAAAGAAAATCACTTTATAAACCGCTTACATGGCTAGCAGCATGGGAAAGGTGAATAGGTCCAAATTAATTTTCTTCTCTATTTCAGCACTTTTGAAAGGCACAAAAGGAAATGAGACCAATCCAGAAATTGATTCTCTTGCTCCAATTTTTCTTTTTCCCATATGAGCCAAGCCTGGAAGCATACAGAGACATTAGGGAGTGTTTCCATTGTGTGGGAGAGACATCTGCAGAGCGCACCCTGGACCACCACAAGTGAGTGAGTAGGAAGCATGTGGGGGCGGAGGTGGCAGACAATGAAAGAAAAACTGGAAGCTGGTTAGTCCCAAACATCCAACTGTATTGCCTAACCTTCTGTTTACCTTTTGTGTTATATAAGAAGTCAAAGAGCCATAACATTTATATTAAAAAAAAAAATTTATGTGGCGATAAAATAGAAAGCATACTCTTAGAAAAGCTTTCCTTCTGATACTATAGGACGGGAGGACACAGTCTGCTTTGCACATCACCATCTAAAGACCCTAAGCTGGGTAGTTTTCACGTATTTCTTTTCATTCTGGCAGCCATTTTTCAAGGCACCCATGTGAAAGACTAGGAACCACAGGCCTCCTCTCAACCCAAAAAGGAGCAAATGAAGACAGAGATGAATGTGCAGTAAATTCACTGTAAAACATTAGGAGCCAAAAGGGCTCTGGAAAGCCAAATGATTACCATTAGAAAAGTAATAAGGGACTACTGAAGAAACATTTAAAAGAATAATGCGGTCTAGCAAAACAATCCTGCAATCTGCATTCAATCAAAACTGACCAAAAATGCTTGCAATGGTCCTTTGTATTGTTGGGAGCCAAATGCTTTCTGGAACTCATGAAGAAAGCTTTATAAAGTGTCTTCTTACCAACAGAATATTAGTGACATAGTAACTAGCCTTAGAATAGACTTTTCCAATAAAGGGGAGACTCCCCAGCTGCAGTGGCCAGGGCATTGAAGTGATAAGAATATTTATATCCACATATACCTGTCAAATGTTCACAGATGGGCTTTATGAGTAAGTTTCTGATAGGAAACGGCTTTGCAACTAGACATCCTGCTCTTGATCTTGTGTATGACGATAATTAAATTTCAGAATACAGAGTTTTAAAAACCATGTGGGGCAGAGATATACTTAGAGGACTAGATAGATAGAAAGAAAGTGTAACAGGCTCGGCACCTGTGCTTAGTGAGTAGGGGACTGGCCACATACACCGAGGCTGGCGAGTTGGAGCCCGGCCTGGGCCTGCTTATCAACAATGACAACTGCAACAACAACAAAAAAAGCTGAGTGTTGTGGGGGGTGCCTGTAGTCCCAGCTACTTGGGAGGCTGAGGCAAGAAAATCACTTAAGCCCAAGAGTTTGAGGTTGCTGTGAGCTGTGACTCCATGGCACTCTACCAAGGGCGACATAGTGAGACTCTGTCAAAAAAAAAAAAGAAAGAAAGAAAGAAAAGCACAAACTGTTAAATAATTCTTAATTAATTTTAACTTTTATTCTAGGCAATCTAGTAAGTGCAGTAGCACCAAAAATCTCTTACCTTTATTCTTATAAAACACAAAAGACATATTCTTTATAGATTGTGGATTTTACTAAACACCTTTTGTTCAGTTTCTTAGGGAGTCAGCCTTTTGGACTGCAATCTTAGAATAGATTGTTCTAAGGCTGGCTATGATTAAGTTTCAGACAAATCATTTGCCTTCACTCTTGGAATTCACACTTGGTTTCCGTGTACACGGCTGCCTCCTTGGGATGCCCCACGGTCTCCTGTGACAGAAAAATCACTAAACGTACTCTAGTCTGCTTATCCTGACCGTACAGAACCAGCCTCCATGGTTTAGGAGACGTGGAGCATGCTCAGGAATCCTAAGCCCCATTCATTTATCTACCAGAAATAGAAATATGTTTGTAAGTAGCATTTTCAATAAAATACCATGAAGTTGGAACCTGAGACCTAATGTATTTCCTGTCAAAACTGAGCCAGCGACTGGAAAGGCCAGTGAAACTTACCTTAGATTTTCTAATTCAGGTGTATCATGCCTTTTAGTTTATATTTATCACTGTGGAAGAAAACCAAATAAAATTAGTTGAAATCAACATTTAATCCAAATGGAGCACTGAAGAGTGACAGTAATAAGGTGATGACCTTTTAGGAGGCATTTTTTTTTAAATGACAAAGTTGGCTGTATTATAACATGAAAGATAGCTTTTAGGAAATTTAACAATATACCTGACATTTTTTTTATATTCTGAAAGAACATAAAAGAATCGGTTTTACTTCCATTATCAATGCCAGTGTTATATAGCAGAAAAGGGACTTGTCAAGTAAGGAGCTCTCATGATTCCTGTAAATAAATTTCCTTTTTTGCTTCTTTCCTTTCTTCTTTCCTTCCTATCCTTCATGTTTTGCTTTTTTTTCCAAAGTGAGGTACCACTTGAATTTCCTTTAAAGCTTTAAGAATTCAAATTCAAATGGTGTGGGTTTTGAGAATTTGCTTGAGATTTTTTGATACAGATTGAGTATGAAATACTCATCGAAATATTCGGATTCATAAAGTTATAGAGATTAAGTTAAATAAAAAACTGCCTCTCCAGAAGGTATTGTTTTTAACAATATTTTTAATAATTTATTAAAACATGCTGAGTTTTTGTGCCTAATTAAAATATGCTTAACAATGGCAATCAAAACTGTGCTTACAAATAAGCAGTTATCTAATTTTATGAGTTTAATAAACTGAAATTATAAAAATCCTACGTTGTTTCTGTTTAGCCACTTATGGTATTAAAATAATTTACAGGTTTTAGTTTATATGAGCACAAATACTTAATGCTAAAGGGCCTAGTTTTCTCGATGTAACTGCCATTTGGTCTTAAATAGCCATGTGCGTTCACTCAATGATCCCTCACGATAATTCTTGTAAGTAGTTATTATTTTCATTTCATAGTTGAGGAAACTGAGCCTTAGAGTAAGCGATTTTCTAAAAGTCAAATGACAGTTAAATTTAAGAATGTAAAGGAGTACCAGAATTGTTTGTATCTAGAATCTGACATATTACTGAACTTAATGCCGAGAACAATATACAGGCAAAATAAATCAATAAAAATAAAAGAAGTTAAGTAAAGGTGCAGTGGATAAAATAGTTTTCTCAAGTGACTCATATAGAGTATAATATTTACATTTTGCATATTGTATATTGAAGTATCAGAGTATTGTAACAGGTAATAAAAAAACGAAACCTTGCAAACTTCAAACAGCTGGTCTGTTGTTCTGTTCACCATGCCAAGTGGAGTGGGGGCATGTAAGTCAGTTAAAGCCATTTCCTTGGAGCTTCTTCCAACTGTGTGGGTTTTAGAGATGAGAACATTTTATTTTCTCGAAGTCAAGAAGGAGCCAGAAAAAATACATAAAGAGGACAGAACAGAAATACAAAGACCAAACCCTCCTCAATTGGTAATATATACTCTTATAATAATAATAAAAAAAATTAAAACCTACATTTCAACAAAAGAAATACCTTCTCCAATATGTTTTCACTAACATTTTATTCTGGTGATATATACCTAACATAAACTTTACCATTTTAAGCCTTTTTAAGTGCACAGCCCATGGTATTAACTATATTTACATTATTGTGTAACCAATGCCTCCATCGATCTGTAGAAATTTTCCCTCTCCCTAAACTTCAATGCTGCACCCATTAATCATTAACGTCCCATCTTCCCTCCCCACCAACCCCAACAAACCATCCTTCTGCTTTCTGTTTCATGCATTTGATAGTTCTACACATCTCACAGAAGCTGAACCATACACTATTTGTCCTTTCTGGACTGGCTTATTTCACGTAGTTTAGTGGGTTTAAGATTCATGCGTGTTGTAGCGTGTGTCAGAATTCCTTTCCTATGCGAAGCTGAATAATGTTCCGTGACCTGTTCATACCACATTTTGTTTATCCTTTCATTGGTCAGTGGACACTGGGGCTCCTTCCACATTCTGGCTCCTGTGAATAACGCCGTTATGCACAGGAGTGCACGACACACACTTTTCTCTATAAAATTAATTAGAAGTTTTATCTACAACGCTCACAGAAGCTGTGGAGAGCTCTGTGTTCTACAACATCCACTTTAAAGGAGGTAAAATGTTTCTTGCTTGCTTTCTCAGGAGCTGTACATACTATAACTGAATAAAGTAAATCAAAGAAAAGCCACTACCGTCTAAAAACATATTTCTAAAACTCCTGAAATGTTCTATTACAGTGAATATTACATTTAAAGAAAAAACAAAAGAGCTCCAATTCCAGATAACATATTGGCTCTGCAAGCCTACACCCCCCTCCCTCCTAAAAACTTATTTCATTGAAAGTAATGAAATAAAAGGAACACAACTATCACAAAGCATAGAAGAGGAGAGAAATATTGGAAAGATAGAAGCTTTTTAGAAATTAGAAGGCAAATTTACAGGCTAATAGTGCCCGGTCAAGCAGTTCTGTATAGGGCCCAGCAAAGAGTGTGAACAGTTGGGGTTTTAGCTCAGGACCAAGCAGGTGTGTCCCTAAAGAAACTCAGTAGATAAAAATAGGAAGTAGGAATAAAATGTGACCATTAAAATAACAATTCCTTGAAATGTATGTCAAAGAACTCCCTACACTTAGCATGACAAGTTAGTAGCTAGGCAATACCTCCTTGGAATGGAAAAGTAAAAATTCTCTAATGAACTTTGAACAAGTCAGGAGTTGGGACCTACTGTGGTTTGAATGTCACCTCCAAAAGTCACATTGGAATTTAATTGCCATGGTAACAGATTAAGATGTGAGACCTTTTTTTTTTTTTGAGACACAGTCTCACTATGTCACTCTCGCTATGTCAAACTCTTGGGCTTAAATGATTCTCTTGCCTAAGCCTCCCAAGTAGCTGGGACTACAGGCACCTTCCACAACACCCAGCTATTTGTTGTTGTTGTTGTTTAGCAGGCCCGACCCAGCTTGAACCCGCCAGCCCCAGTGTATGTGGCCAGTGCCATAATCACTGAACTACAGGGGCCAAGCCCAAGACGTGAGACCTTTAAGAGGTGATCAGGTCATGAGGGCTGTGCTCTCACAAATGGAATATTGCTCTTATTGCAGGACTGGATTAGTTACTTTGGGAGCCTCCGCAGAAAAAATAAGTAGATCAATTTTCTACCTCCTACAATCAAGAGCCCTTTCACATTTTCATCTGCTGTCTTCCATCAGAAGAAGCCAGTCAGATGCCGAGACCATGCTCTTAGATTTCCTAGCCTCCAGAAAATAAACTTTTCTTTATAAATGACAGTCAATGGTATGGTGTTATAGCAACATAAAAAGAAACAAAATAAAAAAATTTGGTAGCATGAAATAAGGCTGTTTCTATAACAAATATCTGAAAATGTAAAAGAAGATTTGAAAATGAGTAATGAAGAGAGGCAGGAAGAATTCAGAGGCGCAAGCTACACAGCCACCTTTGCTGTGAATAAAGCATTAAGGTATTATGATGAGGGCTCAGAAGAAAAGGAGCTGTAGGGAAAGTCTCTGCCTGTTAAGTGTTCACGACAAAAATGTTCATAGAAATATGAAGAGTAAAGGACACTCTTAGGAAGTCTTAGACAAGAGAAAAAAGGTATTGGAAATGGGAATAAAAACCATACTTATTGTAAAGTGGTAATAAAGAAAGTAGTAAGGACCTTGGCAAAATACTTTGAGACTTAAAGAAACGCAGAACTTAAGAGTGATGAACTAGGTTATCTGGTGGAAAAAAAATCTAAGCAGCAAAGCATCAGGCTGCTGCCTGGCAAATTTAAACTACAGACAGTATGACACTAGAGTACAAGAAATAGCATACAGATGGGATTCATAATTAAAAGGAAAGCAGAGTGAAAAGATTTGGAAAATTCACAGCCTGGTAATAAAGAGTGAAAGGAGGATGTTGGAACATTAAGAAAACACTGAGGTACAGCTCAGTAGTCTATTACCAAGGGATTATCTTAGGTAGAAAGGAGCCAGGTGATATGCATCAAAAAATACGATAAAGGGTGGTGCCTGTGGCTCATCAAGTAGGGCGCCGGCCCCATATACCGAAGGTGGCAGGTTCAAACCCAGCCTCGCCGAACTGCAAAATAGAAAAATATCCGGGCGTTGTGGCAGGCACCTGTAGTCCCAGCTACTCAGGAGGCTGAGGCAAGAGAATTGCTTAAGCCCAGGAGTTGCAGGTTTCTGTGAGCTGTGTGATGCCACAGCACTCTACCAAGGGCAATAAAGCGAGACTCTGTCTCTACAAAAAAAAAGGGGGGGGGGAGTCACAACCCACAGATTGAGAATCGCTGCTTTAAGGCTTTCTCTCCCACCAAAAGTCCAGAGCTCAAGGAGGAAAGAATAGTTTCAGAAGACCTACCTGTAATGCTCTCCTCGGGCTCACTGCCCTGAGCCGTCTTGAGACTCTGCTCCCTGCATTCCAGGACAGCACCACATACATGATTGTGAGTTGGGCCAGTAAAGCCATAGGGTGGGTCTGCCCAAGGTCTTGAGGACCCAACCCTGCCCCAGTGTGTGCCTAGGATTCAGGACATGGAGTCAAAGAAGATGATTCTCCAGATGTGAGACTTAACATTGTTTTCCCTGTTGGGTTTTTAATTTACTTGAGACAAATTATCCCTTTATTCTTGCCTATTTCTCCCTGTAAGAATGGGAATAACTATCCTATTATTGTCCCACAACTTTATTTGCAAAGTAGCTAACTTGTCTGACGGCTTAAAGCTGGAGGAAAGTTGACTCAGGATGAATGGTGCCTTGAATCTTACAAATACCTGTTCAGAGAAGACTCTGGACTTTGAACTTTTGAGTTGATGCTAGAACAAGTTAAGATTTGGGGAATTATTTAGATGAAATAAATATATTTTATATGTAAGAAGGATACAAATTATGAGAAGACAAGGGAGGAATGTTATAGTTTGGCTGTCTTCTCCAAAACTCATTTGCAATTTAATTGTTACAGTAACAACATTAAGAGTTGGGAACTTTAAGAGGCAATTAGGTTATGGGGACACCACCGTCATGGATGGATCAATGTCATTAGCACAGTTCAACCTGATTATCACCTCACGTATTCATATGTTGTTCTGTTCCATGCCTGTCACCTTCCACTATGTGATGATCCTGCCACATGCCAGCATCATTCTTTTGCATTTTCCAGCCTCTAGAACTGTGAGGCAAATAAACATCCTGATTTTTTGTGCCACATTACCCAGTCTGAGATATTCGGTTATAGTAGCACAAAATGGACTAAAACAATCCCCTCTGAAGGAAGTCACATTCATTCTGGTGTTTAATGCTGCCAAAATGTAACACAAGGCTCTTTGCTTGTTTACCTGATATGTAAGCACGGGCATTAAATGCTACTTATGTATCAAGTTCATAAAGTCACCTTTTCAGAGACAGGGTCTCACTAGGTTGCCCAGGCTGGAGTACAATGGCTATTCACAAGCACAGTTGCAGTGCACTACATCTTTGAACTCTGGCCTCAGCGTAGCTTGGACTACTGGCATGCATCACAGTACCTGGATTCATATAGACTTTTTAAAATAAAGCCTCTTTCTCAGGTGGAGAGAGGCACCAAGAAATTCCATATATAGGAGAAAAGCCTGCAAAACCAACAAACACTAACTTATAAAAATAGCAATAACAAGGGGTTTGTGCAAACAAGCTATAATAAACACCATTTTCTTCCATTTCATCAACTCATATAACTTTTAAAAATGTTTGGCATATTTCAAATACATTGACCTCATCTCATTAAAAGAAATGTTATCTCTTTAGTTGCTTACTAAGACTTTTGGAAGGAGAAGATCTACAAAGGTAACTTGTCAACAAAAGTAATCTAGATCCAACAAAAATGTTTCCAGATCATGGTTTTCCTCCCCTGATTTTAAAAACACTAAACTTGTATTATCTATTTGTGTTTATGAAGTGTTTTGTAAAATATCTGCACAATAAAATTCCCCTCTAGGCAAGCATGCAATATCAATCTGTGAGATTTGCAGGAGATTACACGGCATGTCTTGGTCACGTGGTTAATCGGTGACAAGTAATAAGAGCCCAAATCTTTCTCATTCTTGGTCCAAGAAACTATTGCCTGTACTTCTGGTAGATATGTATAACATCCTACAGATTCTGTCAGATGCTTGTGATTTTAGTAATATTAAAACTACTCCCTCAAAGGGTACAGACTTTCAGTTATAAGATGAATAATTTCTGCTGATCAAATGTACATCATGTTGACTGTAGTTAATAATTCTTTCTTGTTTCCTAGAAATTTGCTAAGACAAATTTATGTAAGTGTCCCTACTACCCTACACACAATGGCACATAGCTATATGCAGTGAAAGATGTGTTCACTAATTTGATTTTAATAATCATTAAATGTTCATCATTCTACATACCTAGAATATATACAATTTTTGTTTGGCAATTATGCTTCAATAAAGTTGGAAAAATAACTGCTGTCATACTATGATTGCTTTTGACACAGAACGTAAATAGCAAAACTTGTTTTTAACCACCCCTTGGGCAAAATAACAATTCTAACCACAAGCGAGAAAGATTCCTTTATGTATTCAGTTCTGCTACTTGAAATTAGTGAACACCATGCTCCGAGGACAACACGGACTCAGTTACAGATCAGAGACTTGCACACGATTGTCTCTTAGTCCATCTGTATTGCAACCTCAACATGCAGAGAAAGGGAGAGAAACAAAGCCTGAAGAAGCAGAATATTGAACTAGTTTTCTAAGGCTTCCATCATAGAAAAATGAAATGAAATAATAAACGTGTGAGATACTTTTCATTTTGTTTTGATAGATTAGGTAGGTATAAATACTGAAGTAGAGAAGTAGAAAAAGGTAAATTTCAACTAGTGCAATGATAATAATTAAGTGGCAAGCACGATTACGAATTTTTTCAACCATACTTCCCAATGACATACACTGGTCCTTTTTGTATATGAAAACATCATTGCTTCATTTTGATCTTGACTCAGAAATTCCATGCATCAGTAATGGTACTCCTCTGTGAACTAAATATCATGTATAAAATTTATTAAGACTCAATAAATACTGATCATGCATGATTAAATAAAAATTTTAGTGTAAATGACCTTCTCATTTTAAATGAAATTTTACTCCTCAGTTTCTCAAGCCTTGAATTCCATATTTTGTTGATAAACTAATTTGAAAACCCATAACTAATGTTTGTTCAAAATATGATATGAGTATCATATTTTGATACCTTATGTAAAGTAAATTTAAGTTCTATGACAGTGAAAAGAGAATAAATGACAAGGACTAGTCATGTTTTTATCATTTAAAGATATGTTATAAACACTAAAATAGCATGCGAAAATGTATAAATTCTGTTTTGGACATAAAATTACAAGAATTAAGATTGAGAAAGATAAACAGAAAAGGAGGTATTCTGCCCCTTACACAAATAGGAAAAGAGAGAGTGAGAGAATTAAAAAGTTATACACATGGAAAAGGGAATACATGTATTATCTGGAAAACATTCAGATGTTTCTCTATTATCTTCTTTACCTTTAAGCACCATAGCCTTTACCTAATTCACTAATTACATGAATCCTCCTCTCAAATCACAACCAGAGTGTGATTTAAAACTACTCTCCATGGGTGGACTGCTTACGCTAGCCATAGAAATCCTGGTTAGAAGAGTAAAGAATGCCCCTTTTTGTACTGCAAGATAGTTACATTAAAACACATCCTCTTGCCTCTTTTCTTTTTTGATAGTGACATCTATCGGAAAGCAGAAGAATATGTTTGTATGTTTGCATTCTGAAAGCAAATGAAAACTAATTACATTTAGAACCTTAATTTAAATTAAAAAATTATGAATGTAAAACAAATCAACCATTTTAATGACATCATTTTCTAGTTGCTTAGAAACACATTTATATGAGCTTTCAATCTTACAAGTCAATAGTGGTCATTGCAAACGTATATCCTAGAATTCATGCACTGTAGGTAATGTGCCCTTGATTCAAACTAACAAGTGAACATTAAATTGTAAACAAAATAAAATTTGGCTCATATTCAAGTTTTACCTGTCAAGCTCTCTGAGGATTGCTATTTCTGTCATTTAGATTCATAATACATAAACAAAATAATTTTCTAAAATAATTAAATTGATTCGAACTGTGAATCAATTTGCTTCCATGGCATAATTTTGTTGATCAAAAAAAAGAGTGAAAAAAAGAATATACTTACTGTGCTTTGAACTTATTTTGAAAATAACTTAATTAATGATCTTTAAGAATTTTTGTAGCACACCAAAGATCACTTCAGGGCACACCAGTGGTTGAAAATTACTGATGAATTAGAAAGTATTAGCTAGATTTTCCCAAATCTATTTGCCTTGAGGCAAAATAAGTATGCTCAGTAAAGCAGGTAGGGGCTTCTTTTGTTGTTTTTATTGTTGTTATTTCAAGACACAGTCATTCTCTGTTCCCCAGGCTCGAGTACCTTGGTGTCAGCCTACCTCACAGCAACCTCAAACTCCTGTGTTCAGGTGATCCTCCTGCCTCAGCCTCCTGAGTACCTGGGACTACAGGGACCCACCATGATGCCTGGCTAATTTTTCTATTTTTAGTAGATATGGATCTCACTCTAGTTTAGGTTGGTCTCAAATGCCTCAGCTAAAGGGATCCTCCTGCCCTGGCCTCCCAGAGTACTAGGATTATAGGCATGAGCCACTGTGCCTGGCCTACCTAGGACTTTAGATTTCAGAAATGTGACAGTTTGGGTCAGCACAAGAAAGTTGTTATTCTGAATTGCCATTATCTCTGCCATAAATTACCACATACAAGGTCCTTCCAGAGATTAACAGGTTATCTATGACAGCATCTTTCATAACATAATCAAAATTACTTAGCTTATCCTAATTCACTTATTCAGTCTTTTTTTTTTTTTTTTTTTTTTTTTTGAGACAGAGTCTCACTCTGTTGCCCCACACTAGAGTGCCCTAGAGTCATAGGTGACAGCACCCTCAAATCCTGGGCTCAAGCAATCTTCTTGCCTCCCTGGTACTACAGTCCACAGCCATAATGCCTGCCCAGCTAGTTTTTCTATTTTTGGTAAAGATTCTTGCTCAAGCTGATCTTGAACTTCTGAGCTCAAGTGAGCTCAAGTGAGCCTCCCTGAGTGCTAGGATTACAGGTGTGAGTCACTACACCCAGCTGCTTGTAGCCTTTCTGTGTAACTACTACTCAAATCTATTTTAAAATAAGATAAGATAGATAAGAAAGTACTAGGCTTCTGTGGGAATCCTGTGTTTAAATCTAAGACATCTCTGTGGAGATCTAGACAACACAGTTCCACAGAAGGACCCTATTTGGTAAAACAGACTGTGAACTATACATTTACTCTGCACTGAGCTGAATTGAGGAGTTTACCATAAAGTCCTTGCTTACTCTCTGAGCTTTTACCAGTATGAGAAAATCAAGTACTCGGTGGAGGAGGCATTTTCTTTACAATTGAACTTCTTTCTTTTTTAGTTAAAACTTAGACATTTAAATTACAAAAGCAATATATGGTTGAATTACAAATGTAGACAGTCTACATGGAGTAAAAAGTGATAATTCCTCTTTGCCTAATGCCACTCCCCACCTTCCACCCAGATAGAACTGTGGATTGTATTTTTTAGACTTTATCAATTTGCATAGCTATGGATGTTTATGTACAAAAGGCATGACACACGCTCCTATCTACATGTCTGTTTATAGACATACGTATCTTTGTATTTGGGGAAACATTAATTTTAGAAATTCGAGAAATACATAGAAGTACCAAAAAATATAAAAAAGAAGTAAAAGTTACCCAAGTGTCACCACCCAGAAACTCCCATCCTCAATATTTTATAAACATTATTTCAGACTTCTCTCAAAGGGCTCATATTGTTCATGTTATTTTAAAATGTATTCAAGTTAACATGACATTTATGGAATTTTTAAAAATTTGAAATAAATCCAAGGGAATCACAACCTTTAAATAAATGTTTCTTTACCCTTTAGAACAGTGGTTCTCAACCCGTGGGTCGCGACCCCTTTTTAACAATGAAAATACATTGCGGCATTAGGAAGGTTAAGAACCACTGCATTAGAGTAAAGGATATTAATCCCTAAAAGTTAGATCGTACTAAACATAAGAGGAAAAATATGTGATGATAATATTAAAGAAATATGAATAAAAGCATAATGCTTTCTTAAACTACATTTTCAAATTTATACAGTATTTATTGGCTCTTTACTATGCAAACTAAGGCAATTTCTACATTTTAACTCCTAAATTCTTTCATATTCCTTAATAATTTTCTATTACCCGTATGAATTCTACATGGCCATGTTTCTGTAATCATAAGTACTATAAATTAGTAATTTTATATTTATCCATTTTGTATTATTTTCATATTTTTATTACATTGCATTTACATTCCTTTGCTCTCTTCACTTATAGCTCCATTCTGAAAAGCAGGGCAACAATCTTTGGGCCAGCTATATGGTTGAATTTTGATATGTGTTAAGGGGCTAGATCTTTCTATGTTGCTGTAAGAAATTAATGTAGCTTTAAATATTTTTAGAGCCCATGCTATATGATAGACCAAGAGATGGACAATTTATTCTATAAATGAGAGGACATTTTCTTACCTCCTGTAAAACAAAAATCCTCCTGTAAAACAAAAAGATATACCATGGTTTGTTTTGTTTGATTTTGGGGTTTTGTTTTCATAGGCATATTCTTTGAATGAGCTCCTATGCATGCATTTGGGTTTTCTAGAGTCATACTACTAAGTTTATTAAACAAAACCAAAGTAAAAAGTCAAATTCAGTAAAAAGTATGCATATAAAAACAGAAGCTACATAGAAATATGGAATAGAATATAATTTTACCTCTTAAGTAGATGTAATGAGATATAATTATTAAGGAAGCTTTTATTTTTGAGATTTGCCTCCCACCTAAGTTATTTATGTCTATCAATTGTGATGGTAAGATTTTTCAGATTAAAAAACATTTGCTGAGGCTCGGCACCTGTGGCTCAACGGGCTAAGGCACCAGCCACGTACACCTGAGCTGGTGGGTTCGAATCCAGCCCGGGCCTGCCAAACAACAATGATGGCTGCAACCAAAAAATGGCCGGGCATTGTGGTGGGTGCCTGTAGCTCCAGCTGCTTGGGAGGTGGAGGCAAGAGACTCGCTGGAGCCCAGGAATTGGAGGTTGCTGTGAGCTGTGATGCTATAGCACTCTATCCAGTGTGACAGCTTGAGGCTCTGTCTCAAAAAAAAAAAAAAAAAAAAAATTGCTGGATAGTGTCTGTGTCTGAATGCAAATGAGGGGAAGGCAACAGGGCCCTTCTTCCCATGGTGACTGGCTAAGACTCTTGACTGCCCCTTTTTCTCACCTGTCTGTCTCTCCCCCTCTACCTGGTCTGGATTCTGAATAAACTTTAGTTTCTGGAGTATCTGAGAAGCTCAGCTTGCTAAAATGTCAAAATCAATTCCTACAACACCAGGTCTTGGGTTTGAGGAATGCTCCTGGGACCCTCCCACTACAACGTTCTAAGGAGAATGTGTTTAGCCACCGATAACCAATTAACACCAAAGTCTTAAAGTCATAGCCTGTCAACAATTATTACTCTTTAATCCAATTAAGTCAAATGTCAAGTTTCCTTTAAGTCTTGATGGCCTAATCACTGAATACTACTTTACCCTGCTGAGGTCCCCAAAATGGATGCTTCAATCCTACTCACGGTCTTCTTTGTGGGGCTGACAATAACGACGCTTCACTTTCAAGAGCTGGAAATGGCTCTTGCAGAAACCCGAAATGGAAAGGTTTAACCTACGCACCTCCACACACGGAGACACACTCAGATTCGTTTGGTGTCTGCGACATAATCCCCCCTGTGCCTCTCTCTCCTAACCTCTGTCTGGGATGTTGGCAATCTTGATTCCAAAGGGAAGCCATAAACCACTTTTTCCTCCTTATTCCTTAGTCTATGGCATTAGGTATAGGACATTGGGTAAAATCTAAGGCAATATAAATGCAGTAGGAATGTTAGTTAATAACTATATGTCAGTATAAGTTCATTAATTATGATAGTGGTACCATGCTAACATAATACACTTTGCATGACTCCATGGGAACATTTGGTACTGTCTTCACAACTTTCTATGTATGTAAAACTAATTAAAATTTAAAAAATAAAAATAAACATTATGCATATTATGCCTTTGTTAACAGGAAATGCATGTACATTTCCTGCATAGGAATACATCTAGAATGACATTACAATATGTTAAGCTTGATTGTCCCTTAATATGGGACTTTTTCTTTTCTTTTTGTTTACCTGCATTTTTCTATATTGATAATTTGTTTCTTGGTAATAAAAAAACAAATATGAAATCACTTTTCCGTCCCATTTTATAAAGCTCATTTCTACTATAAGGTACAGAAATCTCGTGTAATAAAGAAGTGCATTATCTCACAAAATAAGAGATCCAGAGTTAAGAAGAGTTCTCTTTATGTGTTAGTCAGAGCTCTGTGACCATCTCATTCTTTTATCAGTTCTGTGTCCTCAGCATGCCAGCATCGTCCTCAGGTGTGCACTCGCATGCTCACGAGATCGATGCCAACATTAATTACATGGCAACATGCTTTCTTGTTCATATCCAGCGGAAGAGGGGAAAAGCACCCTCCAACCTTGGAAAAAGATTACTGTGCTTATCCAAGTAGTAACAGTTGCCATCACGTATTAACAAATCTTCCCTTGCATAAGCCAACATTTCTGAACCAGTCACTGTTGGGAAAGTTGAAAAGGAGAGCGAGACATAAGTAAGATTCACTCGAAACTAAGAATTGAGTCAACTTCCCCTGATTCATGGGCTTCCTGTAGAGAAAGGAAACATAGTCTGTTACAGTCCTCTCATAAGTTTGCAGATGGAGCATGCCTGGCCATGTTATTGACTCCACTGGTCCAAACAAATTGTAGGAATAGACACCAATTACCCACAAACTGCCTGTGATTAGGACCTTCAATCTTACTTTTTTTCGATTAAGAAATATGAACTAATGGTGTCATCAGAAATCAGTAAATCCAATCCATGGAAACATAATGGGTAGAAAGAGAGGCCAGAGGATAACTTGGACAGGTTTCCCTCATCCAAAATAGAATCATCGCAAGTGGGCAAAAAGAGCTTATATCTTAACACATTGGTCTTATCTCTCATCCTAGCATAAGTGTTAGGAAAAGATGGCAGCCTGTGGGCAGCCTGCTGCCTGTTTTCTGTAACTGAAAAGGTAAGAATGGCCTTTAGTGTTTTAAATGCTTGGAAAAAAGTCAAAAAGAGTAATATTTTGTGACACATGAAAATTATATAAAATTCAAATTTCAGTGTCCATTAATAAAGTTTCATTGGCCGGAACCACATCCATGTGCTTATGTACTGTGTGTGGCTGTTGTCGTATTACACGTTGGCAGCATTGAGTTGGCCTGCAAAGCCAAGAATATTCACTGACCAGCTGGTTGTAGGAACAATATTCTGACTGATTACCTAAAGTTAATCAGGGACTTTGCTATTGCCCTTAGTGGGGAGACCATCAGTCTGTCTACTTTCTTGAGCATCCCCAACCTCATATCACCCCTTGCTCTTCTGGTTTTCCTCCCGGGACCACTGACAGCCAAATGGAATTTGCCACTAGACCAGCTCTCTCACTGAACTCGGTTAAAAGAGTATCATAATTAATCCGGCTCCAAGGCTGAAAATGACCTGCTGTTGCTTTGTCCATTCTGAAAGGCTTCCAAGCATATTGCTGCATAGAATCCATCAGAAATTCTGCAATGAGAGTGTCATCACAGACACAGCTGTCCTCTCCCAGCATTCAGAAACCTGCAGTGAAGTCATCTCCAACTGCCAGATTTATTTTAGGTGCCATTGTTTCACATCCTGGTTATTGAAAGCATCCTAATTTCTCCTGTTGTTTTGAGCCATATGTTTTTCAACATCCTATCACTGAATTGAGTGTGGGCTCCATCTAGTGACTCTCTTGTGGTTTCAGCCCTGAGTCTTAGAAACTGTTTCCACTGCCCGTTGTTATGAAAATGCGCAGGCTTAAAAATAGCCTGCCTCCTCAGGGAAGATTCTGTCTCTAACGTAATTACCCAGTGCCTATCCAAATGAAGTCTGCGTGGTAGGGATGACAGTCATGCCTGCAGACAAATTCTTGAATCGAAGGTCAGTCTTGCTACAATTCCCTTCCTGGCTCTGTACTCATGATAATATTTAGAGAGGCACATACTGGCTAACCAGGTGGTGCCCTAGAAATTTTGATTTGGGGACCTCATTAATGCTTTTAAAATGGGAAACATTGATCTAACCGTCAATGTATAAAAGGCCTATAAATGTTTCCTTTGTTTTTTCATTGCTTTTTCTGATCCTTTACTTCTGTTGCACTAGCTTGTTAGGGCCAAGACCTGCCAGCATATGCTGATGATCTCCTTCCCTACAGTAGGTATGCTAGGCATAAATTCAAAGTCAACAGCATACGTGCCCCCGGGCTGCCTGTGCTAGCTAATGACCTATACCTTTACTGAGGCAGCTGTTATTAACTGGCCACACCCTGTGCAATCAGAATCTGCAATAAATGTCAGCTTGGCTAACAGCCACTTAGGGGTAACAGCCACTGTGGGTTGTGTTTGCTGGGATGTGTTTGTCCCTTTTGCCATGATAGGATCAGTCTGACCCTGTGTGCTCCCTGAGACTTGGTATTTCTATAGCAACAGCCCATTGCCTATAGATATTATCACTACGTGCTGCCATGAATGATGAGGTCTACATCTCATATGATTTAGAACAGTTTCTGCAGGACATGGTATATAAAAATTCCACTTTCATTTCTGGAACATCTTCCCAAAGTACAGGAGTTGGGATTTTAAATGTTAATTGCCATACAGTTAAAAGCCATACCAGTTGATGATGCCTAAGCACTGACAGTGGACGTAGATTTAAATGCCTAGCTTGAGAAAACCTTAGAGAAGCTTTTGAAGTTTTTGAAAAGCTTTCAGAATAGTGATCTCAGCTGAGCAATCTTAGGTAGAGGTGAACTTTTGTTTTTCAGTCTGATCTAAGAATTTAGTGAATAGCTGAAAGGTGTTGTAATTGTTAAAGAAGAAAAGAGCTCTGAGTTATTCTGTTCATTTCTTTTGGGGTTTAGAGATTGGAGTTGCCTCCTAAATACACAGAGGTTATAGCATGTGTTCAGCTTTAATTTTGTCCTTTGGGGGATGGGAGACTGTGTAAAGCAGTGCAATACAATCACCCAGGTTTTTGGCTGCAGTCTTCTCTTTAGCTTCTGCAGAAAAAGAATAAAAGAAGTATAAGATAATGACTGCTACCCATTTTTAATCTTGTGGTGCTATTTAGAAGAACCTCTGGGTTTATATCCAATGAAGACATATTTAGAAGGACTTAGAGACAAAAATTAGAATGTCAATGTGAGCTGATAATCAAATCAGGACACAATTCCCTTCTCAGAAGCTTCAAAGAAAATGAAATACCTTGGTATATACCTAACAAGGATGCAAAGAAAAATCTATACAAAGAGAACTACAAAACCCTGAGAAAAAACATGGCTGAAGACACTTTTGGAAGGACATATCATGTTCATGGCTGGGAAAATCAACATTAACAAAATTTCCATACTACCCAAAGTGATTTACACATTTAATGTAATCCCTATTCAAATACCAAGGTCATACTTTGAAGAACTTGAAAAAGTTATTGTTCCTTTCAGGTGGAACCCAAAACACCCCCAATAGCTAAAGCAATTCTAAGCAATAAAAACAAATGTGGAGTCATCATTTTACCAGACTTCAGGTTATACTATAAATCCATAGTGATCAAAACAACATAGTATTGGCACAAAGATAGAGATACAGATCTATGGAACAGAAAAAGAAAACCTACAGATGAAATCAGCCTCATGTTACCTCAATAAACTAAACAACAGCATATCCTGGGGAAAAGAATCCATAGTTAATAAATGGTGCTGGGAGAAATAGCCACGTGTAAAAGACTAAAATTGGACTTTCAGCTCTCACTACTTACAAAAATTCACTCACTCTGAATAAAAGATTTAAATCTAAGACATAAAACAATAAAAACTCTAAACCTTAGTGTGGGAAAAACTCTTAATGATATAGACCTAGCGAATGATTTTATCAAGAAGACTCCATGGGCAATCACAGCAACATTGAAAATAAACAAATGGAACCTGATCAAATTTAAAAGCTTCTGCACAGCTGAGTACACAAATAACAAAGCAAACAGACAACCCTCAGAATGTTATGAATCTGACAAAGGGCCAATAACCAGAACCTACAGAGAACTCGAGCAAACCAACAAGAAAAGAGCAAACAACACAACTAATCTCTGGGCAAGAGAAATGAACAGAAACTTCTCCTAAAAAGCCAGAAGAATGGCTGACAAACACATGAAAAAATGCTCACCATCCATGAGCATCAGAGAAATCCAAATCAAAACCACCATAGATGTCACCTCCCACCATTAAAAAAATAGCCCACATCTCAAGTCCAAAGGCTGCAGATGTTGGTGAGGGTGTTGAGAGACAGGAATATTAATACTTTGTTGGTGGGATTGCAAATTGACAGCTTTTTTGGAAAGAAGTATGGAGATTCCTCAAACTACTAAAAGTAGACCTTCCATTTGAGCCCACACTCCCATTACTATGTCTTTACCCAGAAGAAAAAAAAGGTCATTTACCCTGGTAGGGTAAAGGTCCCTTTACCCATGGCAGCTCTTCACAATGACAGAGACAGAGAAACAACCCAAGTGCCCATCAAGCCATGAAAGGAATAGCAAACTGTAGTATACGTACACCATGGAATACTATTCAGTCTTTGTATTTAGGTAAATTGAATTCAAGAAGATTCTCCTGAGCAAAGTACCACAAGAAAAAAAAATCCAACCATCCCTTGAACTCAACACCAATTTTAAACTCAAATGGACAACTACATGCCCTCATCAGAGAAAAAACACAAATTTAAGACAGGAAGTAAGAGGGAAGGGGTTCAGTAAGCTCTTATGTAAAGGATGTGATGTTGGGGTATATGGCACATCACTTTAATTAAGGAGTTAAATACAACTCAGCCATTTCCTAACAAACACAAACAACGTAATCTAAATGTACGTACCTGCATTTTAACCTGAGACTTAAAATAAATAAATAAATAAGTAAAATAATTCTTGTCTTGGATGAGTGCTTAAATGAGACCTTTGTGATCCTCCTATTACAGTTCCTTCTATATGTATATGCATAATTTTTAAATAAAGGAATTTTAAAAATAAATTTTAAAAATTATGAAAGGTTTTCCAATGTGTTGGCTCAGCACCCATAGCTCAGTGGTTAGGGTGTTAGCCACATACACCGAGGCAGGGGGGGTGAACCCTGCCTGGGCCTGCTAAACAATGACAACTGCAACAACAACAGCAAAAAGCCGGTCAGTGTGTTGGGTGCCTGTATTCCCAGCTACATGGGAGGCTGAGGTAAGAGACTTGCTTAAACCCAACAGTTTAACGTTCCTGTGAGATATGATGCCCAAGCACTCTACTGACAGCAACATAGTGAGCTCTGTCTCAAAAAAAAAAAAAATTAAAATAAATAAATAATAAAATTTCCCAATGTGGAAACAAAAAATACATCTCATAATGGAAGACTTAGCCATCACAATCAGGCAAGAGAATGCGATCAGGTATCTTAATAGGGACAGAGGCGATCAAACTTTCAGTCTTCACAGATGATATGATTTTATACCTGAAAAACCCCAGGGACTCAACTATAAAAACTCTTAGAAGTGATCAAGAATACAGTAGCATCTCAGTATACAAAATGAATACTCACAAATCAGTAGCTTTTATATATACCAATAATACTCAAGCTGAAAAAACAGTCAAGGACTCTATTCCTTTAACAATAGTGCCAAAGAAGATTAAATATTTGGGAATTTACCTAATAACAGATGTGAAAGATCTCTATAAAGAGAATTGTGAAACTCTGAAAAAAGAAATAGCTGAAGATATTAACAAATGGAAAAGCATAACATGCTCATGGCTGGGAAGAATCAACATAGTTAAAATGTCCATACTACCCAAAGCAATATACAAATTTAATGCAATCCCTATCAAAGTACCACTGTCATAATTTAATGATCTGGAAAAAAAATAGTGCTTCATTTTATATGGAACAAGAAAAAAACCTCAAATAGCCAAGACATTACTCAGAAATAACAACAAATCAGGAGGAATCACACTACCAGAATTCAATCAATACTATAAATCTATAGTGATCAAAACAGCATGGTGCTGGCACAAAAATAAAGAATTAGAAGTATGGAAGAGAATTGAGAACCAAGAGATGAACCCAGACACTTACCATCATCTGATGATTGATAAGCCTACCAAAAACATAAACTGGGGGAAAGATTCCCTATTTAACGAATGGTGCTGGGAGATCTGGCTGGTGACTGTGGAAGACTAAAACTGGACCCACACCTTTCACTTTTAACAAAAAATGACTCTCACTGGATAAAAGATTTAAACTTGATACATGAACTATAAAGATTCTTGGAGAGAGTGCAGGGAAAACACTTGAAGAAATTGGCTTGGGAGAATATTTTATGAGAAAGACCCCCAGGCAATGGAAGCAACATCAAAAATACAATACTGGGACCTGATCAAACTAAAAAGCTTCTGCACAGCCAAGAACACAGTAAGTAAAGCAAGCAGACAGCCCTCACAATGGGAGAAGATATTTGCAGGTTACGCTTCTGACAAAGGTTTGATAAACAGAATCCACAGAGAACTCAAACTAATTAATAATAAAAGAACATGTAATCCCATCACATTGTGGGCAAGGGACTTGAACAGAAGCTTCTCTGAAGAAGATAGGCTCATGACCTACAGACACATGAAAAAAAAAAACGCTCATCATCTTTAATCATCAGAGAAATGCAAATCAAAACCACTTTGAGATATCATCTAACTCCAGTAAGAGTGGCTCACATCACAAAATCCCAAAACTACAGATGTTGGCATGGATGTGGAGAAAAGGGATCACTTCTACACTGCTGGTGGGAATGCAAGCTAATATGTCCCTTTTGGAAAGAAGTATGGAGCATACTCAAGGATCTAAAAGTACACCTGCCATTTGATCCTGCAATTCCTCTACTAAGAGTATGTCCAAAAGACCAAAAATCACTTTATAACAAAGATATTTGCACCAGATTGTTCATTTCAGCTCAATTCATAATAGCCAAGCCATGGAAGAAGCCTAAGTGCCCATCAACCCATGAATGGATAAATAAATTGTGGTATATGTATACCATGGAATATTAAGCAGCCTTAAAAAAGATGGAGACTTTGCCTCTTTTATGTTTATATGGAAGGAGCTAGAACATATCCTACTTAGTAAAGTATCTCAAGAATGGAGGAAAAAAATAGCTGGGCATTATCGCAGGCGCCTATAGTCCCAGCTACTTGGGAGGCTGAGGCAAAAGAATTGTCTGAGCCCAAGAGCTGGAGGTTGCTGTTAGCTGTAATGCCACAGCACTCTACCGAGGGTGACAAGTGAGACTCTGTCTCTAAAAGAAAAAAAAAAAGAATGGAGGAAAAAATGTAAAAGTGTCCAATGTACTCAGTACTATTATGAAACCAATTTACAATTACTCACACTTTCATATGAAGAATAGATCACAACTATGGCCCAGGATGAAGGGGGGGATGAGAGGGAAGGGAGGACGTCAGATGAAGGGAGGGTGAATGGTGGGATCACACCTATGGTGCATATTGCAAGGGTACATGTCGGATCTATTAAGTATAGACTATAAATATCTTAACACGATAATTAAGTAGATGAGGTGAGGGATATATTAACCAGTACATTGTAAACATTCCAAATTATATATGAAATCTGCACATTGTACCCCATAAATGCATTAATGTATACATGATCTACCTCTTTATTATTTAATAGTTTTTTATATATACATAAATATATAAATATAAATATAAATATAAATATATATATATATATATATATATAAATGTATTTATATATTCTCTTCCCTTTTACTCCCTAGTGGACATTTGACTGAATGACTAAGAACCCTTTCCAACCCATCATTTCTCAAACTCAGCGTCAGTTCCCCTCCTGCACTGCCAAAATCTTGCTCCACAAAAAAGACCTATTGTGGCTGTCAGAAATGCCAAACTTTTACTTGCTCAAGTCAAATGTGTGGGTCATCCTGGACTCCTCTCATTCTTGAACTCCCCATGTGAAATCTATCAAGAAGTCCTGTTAGCAATATCCTTAAAATATACAGATAACGTGGCTACATATTGCCTCCACAGCTTCCCCATCGACCCAGCCAACACCCTTTCTCACTGGATAACAGCAATACCATTCTAACTGGTTTATCTGATTTCCTGCTTCCTTTTCCCTTAAAGCAGTGGTTCTCAACCTTCCTAATGCTGTGGCCCTTTAGTACAGTTCCTGTGAGTTACAACCCACAGGTTGAGAACCGCTGCCTTACAGCCTCTTCTTACTTAACACAGTGCCGAAAGCAAGCAATTTTTTTTAACATAAGTTGTATACTGTTTATACTCTGTTTAAGACCTATAAATGTTCCCTATATTAAGCAAAATAAAAGCCTAAGGTCTTAGAATAACCAAAGGTTCTGTATAATGGGTGCTCCCCACCCCTCTCCTTCTACTCTCCCTCCCGACTCCCGTTCTCCCCATACCAGGACCTTTGCTGTCTCTTAAACATATCACAAATCTTCCCCCCTTAGCATTTTGCACTCATTGTTCCCCCTTCTGGGGTGATCTCCCCTCACCATCAGCATAAATATCTCCTCACTGATGTCCAGTGTTTGCCTTGGCATTATTCTGGTGATTCCCCTTACTACAGCAACCTTCTCTACCTTTTTTCTCTTATACTCCTGGTGCTCCTAATATGGCTCTATTTCATCTATTATTCCTGGCACATTCCTAGCAACTATCTGATAGTCATATTTATTATGTTTATTATTTAAGATTTTTCACCCCCTATAATGCACACAAGGCCTGAGGTCTTTGTTTCATTCACTCATTTATGTTAGAGACCTAAATCAGAACCCAGGATATGGTAGGTAGAGAACTGGTGAATGAATGAATGATATAAATTACCTTTCACGCAAATATATATGCATATATGCATACATTTGAGTCTTCAGAGCTATGCTTAACATTATCTTGTATTATTGCATCATCAATTTTTAACTAATTTTTTCACTTTTCACTATTTTAATCTTTAATGACCAAAAGCATATATATATATGTATATGTATATATATATATATATATATATATATATATATACACATATATTGCATTTGCTATTTATAGATAAAGTAACTTGAGTAGTTTTAAAATGTTTCAATTAATCTTGTGTCAAACCCCATTTTAAGAAATTAAAGTATCTGGTGTATTTATTTAAGTAAAATAATATAAAAGACTATCACTTGATTAAGAATAAGATAAATTTCCAGATCTGCTACTCTATAATTCTGGATAAATTACTTAATATTCTTCTCAGCTTATTTTTCCCTACTTATAGAATGATAAGTTCCTTTTTTGAACTGTATTTCATTTGTTTGAAAGGGTTAAAGATAATACAGGGTAATTATTTTGAGAACCATAAGATTTTGCTCAAGTGTAGTTTTATCAAGTTGTTACCCTCAAACTCTGAGAGTTGTAGTTGTCTTTCCGATGATTCTCAAACTGAGTTTGAGATATCATCTTTTGCAAAGCGTAATACATACCTATGTTTTTTTACCCAAACTTTCAGGAGGAAAAAATCTTTCATTTTAATTTTTTTAATTCAATTTTTTTTCTGTTTAGGTACTTGTTTTTAGTAATTTTTAACCTGTTTTTAGGAATTTTGTAAAAGTATCAGCTAGATTGCTAGCACCCACCTAAGTATGTGCAAAGAAATTTTTCACTCTTAGTTGCCCAAAAATGCTTTCATTACAACTTAAACAGAACTAATTACCATATTCCAGGGCATTAGTTTGCATATTGCTGTTGCTATTGCTCTTTAGAGTTTTACTGTTAAATGCATAAGTATAAACAAAAGAATTTAAAACATTTATATAGATATGGAATTAGAACTACTATGTTTTTAAATTTTGGTATTATACATGTATCTTTAGGTAGATTAAGTTTATAGATATCTGATAAATTAATGGATGGAAAATGGATAAAAAGTAGATAAGCAGATAATACTAATATACAGGTGTGACTAGTAATTTTTTTTTTTTTTTTTTGGATTTTAAGTCATTGCAGATTTACTCTTTGTAATTTGTGATAGTTTTTCATGTCACAGTCAGGCTTGCCAAAATTTACCATCAAAATGGGATGGAATGAACAAAGAATATGGCAGGCATGACATCTCTGCCAATGAGAAAGAGACAAATTCTTCTGAACCTCCACCTTGTGTGTTATCTGAAGGGAATGGTAATGGCAAAAGATCAGAGCTAGTATTAAAATGACTTCATCTCTCTGTCCCCTGACCAATCCCCTTGAAATGGGAGGGTGCGCCATGAATATCAGTATACCTGAGAAGACCTTTTACTAGCACACCTGTGAGTCTTTAGGAGAACCCTGGGATTTGGCTCAGCCCCATACTCCAGTATAATACCAGTACCAACAACAATCTGAGAAATGATGCTGTTTTTTCATCCCAATAGGTAGAAACTACTGCCAGGTTACAAAATGAAGCATGAAAACACTTCCAGTAATCACACTGGAAATAGTTACAACAGTGATATTTTAGCATTTGCCAAGAGCGGTGGCTGGTAAGCAGATGAAGCAGGACCTCTAGCTTCCTGTGCATGGCAGGCAGGAACCAAAAATGTCCTGCCCTAGAAATGCGTAGGGTATGAAAAGGCTGCGGGAACAATACAAGCTTATGTAATCATAGGAAGTAACCTCAGAATAGGAAGGGCTTTTGATCCTAGAATCAAGTGGATGGATAGTAGTAGGGGTTAGAATTCACCCTAAAAGGAATAGACAATAAAGAGTGAATTTCCTATCAGTACCAACCATCTACAGAGATTTGGTGCAGACCATCTACTGATCTTATTGTCCATTTTATTGGAGTGAAATTGATGAATCATTTGTCCACTCCTGGCCCAAACAACCCTGCACAAATGATGCAGTCATGTCTAAATGCTGCTTCCAGATATGAGATTTGCGGGATAAGAGATACAGATCTTAGGGGATGATGGTTCTCAATTTGGGAACTTTGTTAAAACTTGCCTCTGTAGACAATAGAAAGCAAATTCTTTATGAGAAGTAAAGAAAAATTCTATTTGGTGTTCATTATTAAAGCAGAATAACCATTTAATGACTTAGACATATATTTCTTTTTCTTCTATAGCTTTCTTTTTTTATGAATTCTGAACATTTTATGTCGAAAATCTAATTTATGGTAGACTTTGAAATAATTTTTTCTGATACATCACAAATTAACAAAGTAATATGATGAATGGCCCCATGAGAAACCTGAAGCTGGAGCAATTGGACAATCTCCGGAAGTATTTTCATGCTTCACTTTGCAGCATGCCAATATTTTCTACCTATTGGGGTGGAGAGGCAGCATCATTTCTCAGATTGCTGTTGGTATTGGTATTACTGTGTATGTTCAGTTCCTGAAAGCTTTTTTGCTTACTATCTTGTTCCTGTTTTTCCCAAGAAAGGTAAAGATAGGATCTTTTTTTAAAGGTGCATTCTAGCTGAGGATGAGCCTGGGGAGAATGTAATAAACCTCTGTTCTTTTCAAGTGCTGGACTCATGCCCTGGGAGCACGCAGTGAGAAGAAACAGAAGAAGCAAAATCTCAGTAGAAGAATTAAAAACAAAGCAATCAATCTCTACACTGTCTTAGTCCTTCTTTAGAGCTTAAAGATTTCTTTTTATTCAGAGTAAAATCTTGAGACACTATGAAAAAAAGGTTGTTTCAACCAAACTTTTTCTCATCATATACTATTTCCCCATCTGCACAAATAACCAGAAATATATCTGTTTTAAATCTGTCTCAATACAGTAGAACATCTGTAGGAACTGTAACAAACTGGTCAACATACAGGAGTGGTCCATGTTAAGAACTAGGCCTACTGTACTCAATACAGTAGAACATCTGTAGGAACTGTAACAAACTGGTCAACATATAGAAGTGGTCCATGTTAAGAACTAGGCCTACTGTACTGATAGTACATGTGGCGCATGTTCAGTTGATGACAATTAGGTCAACTTAAGGAGATGGTCAATGTAGGGAGGTGGTCATCTATGGAGGTTCTACTGTATTTTGTTTTTTCATCATATACATTACTCATTATTGAGAAATATCAACTTTTATGGTAACATGGTGGGTATTGTTGAGAATCAAATACAAAAATATAAATCCAAGAAACCATCTGAAAAAAAGAAAAAGAAACAAATGAGAGGGATAGAAATTTACATATATTAGTTGTTTAAGAGAATATAGTTTCTTCCATTCTCACCCCCATTAAAAAATAGCAGCATGCAATCCAATCTGAATGTTTGCCTTTGATCAGCCTTTTGAATTTATTTTTAGGGCAAAATCACATTTACTTGTAATCTCGATTTTTATTTTTATTATTTCTCAAGGAATCCACATTGATTAAAGCACTATCCTAAATCTTGGGATGTATTATGCAAGTTTTTTCCCTCAAGGATAAAGATTGAAATTTAATTCAGAGACAGGAAACAAATAAAAGGAAATCAATTATATGCTAGAGTTTTGTAATCACAGCAGTCTGGACAATTCTGCTTTATGAATGGACCTCATTTGTTATAAGTTCCTTTTGCTTATGGATTTTAATTCTCAGAGGGGCCCACAAGAGAAATTCATTGGTATAGAAGTCTTTTCTTGGCATGAATGCCATTACAGTTCTATTGGAAGACAAAAACATGAAAAAGAAACACAACTAGAAAAATCAAATGTGTTGTGAAATGGAACATTAGTTGTTATTTTGAGAGACTAAGTTTTTGTTGGTGTTGTTGACATTATATGTTGTTATTATAGCTCTTTTTAAAAAGTGCTTTCTCCACAACTATTGTGCCCATCGCAAACGTGAAGGTTGTTTTCCTTCATTTTATTTTTAAGATGTGATCACAGAGATGCCGTGAGGCAGTGATTCATTCATACCCTGTAGCAGTGTTTCTTGAATTTTCCTATTGAGAACAATTGTCAAGGGAAGTTTATGAAAATTGCTTATTTCTGGGCTCCAATCCAAACCTAGTAACAGGGCAAAGTTCTTCATTAGCCACAGTAGGTACTGTGCTTGGGGTTCATGGTACTTTTATGAATCTGAGATAGTACATTAATTTCTTTTTTTCTTTTAAAATATGAAGAAAAAATATAATCCATCTTGAATTATATTTATCTTCATACCAACGGTCATAAAATACAGTATTAACATTTATGTATGAATTAGGAGTCCACTAAAGACAATAGTGCCTAGGACTCATTTTAAAGAAAAATGTGATTGTGCTTAGTAACCAGTATATTCAGGACTAGAGTTCCAGGATCTCTAGTTTAACCAGCACTCACAAGAATATTTTTTAAACTGTTTTTGAATAGCATTTTAAAACTTTATCCTTTCTGGATTCCGTCAGGGTTCATTCAGTGAGACAGAATCATTGTAAATATTATGCAAGACAGGATTTTATTCCAGGAGTTAGACTTTACATGGTTGTAGGAAACACAGAGAAATAAGGTTGGGAAATAAGATTTGGAGGATCCAAGAAGTCATCAGGCAGCTCTCTTCAGGCTGGAGGTGATTTCGGGAGCGCAGGCTGGCCTAGCAATCTCAGAGGGCGGGCTTGTCCAGCATAGGGAGCAGGCCAGGCGAGGTAAAGGTGAACTGGGTGAAAACTCGGCAAAGCTGTTGCTTGTGCATCTGCCATGGGTGGGAGTGCGGGGTCCCTAGTCAAGGTTTGTCAACAGGACCTTCAGCCTGGCAGGAGGAGGGTGGGATACTTAGCCAGATACAACAAGGCAGACTTGATACACCTGGAGATGCTTCTGAAGACCCCTGAATGAAATGAATGCTTCTTCACTTCTGCCTTTCACGTCTGCACATTTTTCATTCAGCAGCACTAACCTGAAGGTATATAGGAAAAGGATTCTGGAAATATACTCACAGCTTTGCCAAGTTGACAGTGCAAATATCTGTATCTCTGCCACTTGAGTGCTGGGTAATTTTCCCCTGAGAGATACATGCTCTGCTCTGTGGGCAGCCGAGGGAGTGCTGCTTCTCTGTCCTCTCACTGGCTCTGTGATTTGGGGAAATGATCTAACCTATCTGAGCCTCAATTTTCTAACTTCTATGACAGTGGAGAGTGTCAGAGTACCCACTTCAAAGGACTACTGAGAACTCAATGAGATAAATATGGTCAGGTGTTTTTGCCAGACTGTCAGGCACATGGCAAATGTCCGTTACTACAAAGTAGACCACAATACAAATGAGTGATACAATTGTATACAATACAATTATGATACAATTCTGGAAGTCGTTCTAAATCTGCTCAAACTCTAGTCCTATTTGTTATCTTAAGAATTCAGGACAAAGTAACCTAATCGTTTGTACCCTCATACTAATCTGAATTAAAAAAAAATTAATAGCCAGAGAAATGAACCAGTCCACCTAAAAGGAATGAGAACGAGATGGCTAAGTTCATAGCACTGACTTTGAAAGCCAATAGGAAATAAGAAATTAATATTTTCAACATGCAGAGGGAAAACAATTGTAAACCTAGAACTCTTTATTTATAAAACTGTTTTTCAAAGACAAGGCCCAAATGCATATCATCTGTAAGAGTTTGACCATTAACAAATCTCCCTTAAGACAAATTCCAAAATATGTAATGCATGTGGAAGAATAATTCCAGCTAGAAGGACAAGAATGTAAAAAGGAGTAATAAACAAAGATGTAAAATAATAACTAAGTCTAAATAAATGTCAATTATATTAAAAATGAAATTAATACTATCAGTAATTGATTCACTATGATATACTTTATCACCAAACAAAATTCAGCAGATTTCTGGGACTCTCTTGAGAGTCTTTGCTGTAGCAAACTTATAAAATGTAACTATTTTGCCTTAGTTGGTGCCTCTCCACTTACATGATTGGAAAAGATTCCAAAATTAACTCCTGAATTTGATGCTATGGCAAGCATATTCTGTATTGAAGAAAAGTCAGAGTAACAACCCTTAGTCTATTCCAAATCTAGTCTCTAAATCAAGAAGTGACTTCATGTTTCAGTTTTCTTTTAACAATTACAATTTTTCAGGGACTTGACTTTCAGAGTTTATGCAAATCTGAGTACAGCCAAAGCTACTAGATTTCTTTTAGTATATTTTTTCCCCTCTTTGATGAAGACACAGCCATGTAGAATAGAGCTTGCATTTTCCATATTCCTTGGTAGCTAGCCACTTCTGGCTAGTGAAATCCATTAAAACCTAATGAGCGCAATTCCCAAGATATGTTTATAAAGGAAAGGGGTATGCTGTTAACTGCCCCACCCCACTTGTTCAAGACTGTAAATGTGGTGGTGAGACATCTTGAGGCCCAAAAAGAAGGCATCCTATAAATGGCCAAGCAGTAAGTGGGGAGAAGCCTGGGTCTCAGACTCTGCAGAGAACTTTACCTTTGTTTAAGCCATGTTTGTGTTTTTGTTATAGTTGTTGTTGTTGTGGGTGGTGGTGGTGGTTTTAGTTTGCTTTAAAAAAAATAATATATATATATATGTATATATATATATATATGTATATGTATATATATACATATATACATATATATATATTTTCCTAGTTTGACCTACTATCTAAACAAGACTGGCTATAAAACATACATATGTAAATTTATAGGGGCACGGAAATTTATTATTGTAAACACTGCTCTACATCTTTACATTTCACTGAAAACTGCAATATTATTTCTTATGCTGTCAATATTTTACAAATTTTCTTTTTTTTATTTCAAAATATTAAGGGGTTACAAATGTTTTAGGTTACATGAATCACATTTGGAATGCTCAAGTCCTGGCTAAAGGTGTGCCCAAACAGCATTCATAGTACTCAGCCTTAGGTAGATTTTTGCCCCTCTTCTCCTTCCTCTCACCCCAGTTGATTTCCACCGAGTTTTACTTCCCCTGTGTACATTTGTGATCATCAGTCAGTTCCAATTTAATAGTGAAGACACGTGGTGTTAGTTTTTCCATTCTAGAGACACTTCACTTAGGGGAATTGTTGCCGGTTCCATCCAGATTGTTGCAAAAGGAATTAATTCATCTTTTTTTACGGCTGAGTAGAACTATGTGGTATTCGTATACCACATTTTATTAATCCACTCAGGAATTGATGGGCATTCATGGTTGGATCAAAATAGTAAAATCTCTATGGGAAACAGTATGTAGACTCCTTGATAAACTGAAAATAGTCCTACTATTTGTCCAGCAATCCCAATATGGGGTATTTACCCAAAGGGGAAAAAAAAAAGATGTTTCCCCAAGAAGACACCTGCACTTGAATGTTTATTAAAGCACAATTCACAATGGCAAAGAAATGAATCAACCCAGTGCCCATTAATTCACAAGTGGAGGAATATTTTACTGATTTTCAAAAGCTACGTTATATTTTAGAAGACAATGCTATGATCATAAATGCACTAAGAAATCTAGAGGAATGTCTTATGAAAATACTTTCATCTGTAAAGCACTTCTCTTCAAGAAAGAAAGCATGTACTTTTAAGATTAAATTTTTACACCCTGTCCAAATGTACAGGTAATTTGAAGTAATAGCAAAAATAATAGAGAATGGCATCATTGGCTTTCATTTTAATAAAACTGTAATTGAGACTCAGAGCCAATACAACTAACATACATTATCATTTCATTTTAACAAAGAGAACCTTTATAAAAAATAGCTGACTGCTTCCTTTGTCTAGACAAAATCACTTTGTATACTCTACAGAGCTAAGTCCAGAAAGTGATTAAATTACACAATATTTAAGCCTGGTTTTCATGGCAATAATAAATAATTCTATCACATCTTTTTTTTTTTTTTTTTTTAGCAATCATTTGATTTACAATTTTTGAGCCACATGTTAAGCCTGGTGTTTTGTATATAAATTACATGTTTTTTCTTTTTTAAGAATTTTATGTCTGAGTTAGTTAAATTTACAATAAGAAAATACTAACCATACAGATGTAAAGAATGAGTTTCCAAAAATCTGATAATATATATTTTTGTAACATTAATTTAACAAGACTAAATGCTTACATTTCAAAAATTATAAAAGTGTATTATAATTAACCATGTGATTATATTAACTGTGCTGTATTAGGCTTTATTTATTAAGTATTAAGCACAGGATTAGATCTGCATTTGTTAGTTGTTGATATTATAAAATATACTGATAAATCAACTCTTTATTCTAAGAATAAAAAAATCAAATAATTTAATTTCCACAAATAAAATGTAGGTCCTCACAAATTGTAATAAAAAATACTTTCTGCTTCATTGTTAACATGTATTTTCCTTTAAAATCATTATTTATGAACATTTTAAAGCATGCTCTCGCTAACATTTAAAAGTGAAATCAAAGTTTTTCAATTTGCTCTACCAAGGAAGAGAGTAGATATATCATAGTTTTTGATCTATATGGTATAATTGTGGAAATGACTAAATTTCTCTGTTACAGAATATCTTCAAGAATCAATGGGCAATAACTGTCACTCCCTCTATCGTGTGGTATTGTGAGGTATATAGAAACATGTGTAAGAAACAGTTTACACTAAATTATGATAAAAATAAAATTTAGTTTTTCATTTACAAACTAGAATGTAATAGATTAAAAATATGAAAAAAATACTTACAAGATAATTATCCATAATATTACTATGTAGAGATAATTGTCATTCATATTTTGACATATTTCTTCTATTAATTTTAACATATAATCTTATGTAGCTATATACATATAGATACATATCTCTATACAATAATGAATTTTATATTGAGTTCATATTATATAGACTATACATATTTATGTATTTTAAATGTCTTTTAATAACTGTGTACTATTATATTTCATAGTATTTTTATAATCCTTCATTTTTGAGGCATTCAGTAAGCAATTACCTTTTCAGACACTATTAATAGGAACCAAGTTGAAAATGACAAGTGAGACACAATTTATTTATTCACTCTCTTACCTCATCTTCTTTCTAAAGCAGAGGGCAGTAGGCACATGAAATTTTGACCCTATTATAGTGAAAATAATGTTACATCACTTGTTTCGTCTCCATTGAAAATTAGCCATAGATATAATTCCAAATGCCAATGAATATACAGAACATCTTGGCATTTAAATGATGACATTATTTTAAGTGTGTAGCCTGCCCTAAAAGAGCAAAGGCAGACAATTGTGATCGAGGAAGTACTGCTCAGGTAATTACGATGTACTTTGGAAGCACTTATTATTCTTCACTAAAAATATGCATACATGTATGTAAGTACCACTCCCCACACACATGCAGCCCTGGGAGTGCTGGGGATTTGTGACAATTGTACACGTTGAGGTTTTACATTTCTTGTTTTTGTTTCCTTACGCATTTCTAGTCAACAAAAAAACTTTGAGGTACTTTATTATTATTTAGTCTTTAGTTTCTATTCTGTAAAAAAAAGATTTGTGAAAATTACTCTTCAGGTAATTAAAACAGTTATTTCTTATAAATCGAAGATATATAATACTATTAAGAAAGTCGAGCACACGCACATTCCTCTGGATTATTGTATAAATACTTGGCGAAGCAGCATACTCATCTTTCCAGTAACACCAATTTTAGACCCTTTTTAGACTTAAAAAACAACAACAACATATAGTTGCCTTTCTGAGTCTGACAAATGTTTATACTTTTGAAAGAGGAATATTTTTAAATATTATATTCAAATTAACATTGATATGCATCTTTTTATATAAGCTAAGTAATAAAAATAGGCCACAGTATCATAATTTGCTTATACAATAAAGTTTCCTGGCTCGGCGCCTGTACCTCAGTGGCAAGGGCACCAGCCACATACACGAGAGCTGGTGGGTTCGAACCCAGCCTGAGCCTGCCAAACAACAACTACAACCAAAAAAATAGCTGGGTGTTGTGGTGGGCCCCTGTGGTCCCAGCTGCTTGGGAGGCTGAGGCAAGAGAATCACTTAAGCCCAAGAATTGTAAGTTACTGTGAGCTGTGACGCCGTGGCACTCTACCCAAGGCAACATAGTGAGACTCTGTGTCAAAAATAAATAAATAAAATAAAGTTTCCTAATGCAATGTATAATTCATAATGCCTGCTGCTTATCAATTTTTTAATGGAGAATGCTCTAGCTTTCTAATTTTTATGTAATCTACCTGACTTGAGCATTTGCAAAATCATTAGTACTGGATGATTCGAGTCATTCTTAAAATATAACCATCACTTCTTGCTTTACAAGGAAGCATGAAGCTTTAATGAGCAAGCTGCTCTATACTGTCAGAAACTCTAACTGCATATGTCTCACACATTTTTTAAGTAAAAAAAAAAAATTAGTGCCAGTATGCCTTGCTTGACTGAATGGAAATATGTTTTAAAATACTTTTAAATATACACATGGCACCAAAGACCAAATACTGACATACTATAAATATTTACTAATTGACTAAAATGACTTTTACTTCGAAAATACATCTGCGTTTACTGTGAACTGCACGTTCAGTTAGACCTTGGCAGAGATGGGATCATGGTATGCTTCTAGTAAAATAAAGGAAGGTGACAAGAGGTGGGTACAAAACCTTGCCTCTCCATGGGACAGACAGGTTGAGCAGCATGAACTCTACCTTGGCACATCACCTGGGGGTTAGGGCAGTAGTTGGTCTAACAAATTCATGGAGCCAGAGTTCAGAGGATTCTGTGTAGTGGCCAGGCTGTGACTAATAGTTAGACTTAGAAAAGCCTTTCAACCAACGAAATAGTGAGATTTCTACTCATCCATTACAGCTTCATAGCAGGATGACTGCAAATCTTTGGAAGAATGGTCAGAAGAAATATAGAGATTTCATGGTAATTACAGATCCTACACTGGTAACTTTGGAAGGTTACTAACAGAGTAGCTAGAGGACATAAAGCAGGAACTGAATCAGTAGTAACCAAAGGAAATGTAATTTACATTCATATTGTAGGGGTTTAAATCCTGGTTCCTTAGTGTAGTGACTATGAGATCAGGGGCTGTGGTTTAAACTTATTATTTTCAGGGTCCTATTTATAAAACAGAGATGATAACAGTCAGTACTTATTTGGTGAAGCTGTGAGAATTAAATGAGATAATGATAATGGCTATGAAATAAGTTTCCTAGCTTTATTTTTGGCACAGGCCAGACATTCAGTAAATATTAAATAAGTAGTAGCAGAAATTAATGTGGCAAGGTAATCACTTTGTCTTTTCTCTCCGCAGTCTCTCTTCCCGTCTTATTTCATTGATATAGCCAAGCTCTTGTGCACGCTTAGGTCTCAGGGGAAGTTGCACTGCCCAGATAATACTAAAAGCCACTTAAATGACACATCCTTTCTTGCCATTTGATAATCTTAAAGCCTCAGGATTAAGAAATTTGGGCAAATGCTATTGGAAGTAAGGAGAGGAGAAAAGAAACAAGTGAAATATAGAGAAAAAAATGATGAAAAGACAGCAAGATAAAGGTTAGTAGGAAAAATAGTGAGGCTGAGTAGCAAATGTCAGAATTCCCAGCTTCAGGACAGTGTTCTGACCCCAAGCAAACCATTAAAAACCAGCTGCCAGATCTGAAGAACTTCTGTAGACTTAGACAATAATGTTTTTAGCTGTGACTATTATGGTTCAGATGTTAGCAGGTCTAGTTTCTTTTTCTAAGCCGTATTTCTTGAGCTCTTGAGTGATAATATTGCCCTAATAATGACTGAATTTGGAATTCCTACCCACCATATAAGGTAGTGACTTAGAACTAGTTTCAATTTAATGAATTATGATTAAAAAGTCATTATTTCTTATATACTTGAGTTTATGGTTCAGGATTCATATGCTCTGAATCTTAAGTATTACAACATATGTGTGAATAATGGCTCAGAAATTATAAGTAACATAAAAGCTTTGGACCTTGATATGGAAACCAACTATTTGGTTCTATAGCTAAAAGAATAGCTCACAGATCAGGCAATTTGAGAGTTAACATAACACTAATCATATAAGCAAAGATTCTTCAATCTTTGGGGAGGAAGACAAATACTGACAGAAATGACCTTTCTTAAGAACTTTTTTTAACACATTCTTTAAATCATTCCATTACCTTGGACAGTAAGAGTCCTGGCATTCACCTAAAAAAAGAAAGCATATACAAGAGGGCTGTTCAAAAAGTACCCAGCCATGTACTATGTAAAGTAGACACAGACATGGCTAGACACTTTCAGGACAGCCCTCATACATTTAATATATACATTTAATATTCAAAGATTATTTTCTATTTTAGTTATCAATATGCATTTAGTTATCACCATTAAAGTTAACCCAAGTATTATAACCACTATGTTTTACTTGAGGATACTTCTTAAGATGTTTGCCTTGAGTGCCCTTTAGTGAAACAAGACAAATCTAGATCTCTCATGATCTACAGTTTTACTATATTACTGAATGAATCAGAAGTTGAGGGCATCGCCAAGGAGGCAAAAACAAAAACAACAAAAAGACAAACAAGGAAGTAGAAACTGAAACTGCCCTACAAACACTGCCAATGTTCTGGGTTCTTCTCAGAGCAAATGCCATCAGCACTGGACCCAGATGACAGGACTGTGAGCCATTGGAAAAACAGAAGTTCTCAGATTCCTGAATTAAGACCAGATCCTAGAAAGTAGATAGGTTTAACTTGCTAGATCCCCTGGCTCCTAGGAAGAGGACATGCATTTTTATTGTGGAAGGTCACTGATGAAGGTCAACTGTAAACCTATAGTCAAAGAGCAGGGACACACAGGGACAAGTGTCCATGAAAGGGAGTCAGCAGGAAACAAGTGTTAAGTTTAAGAAACCCAAGGACTTCAGATACTGGAATCATCACATAATAAACATAAAACATAAACATATATGAAAATTTTATATGGAAACATAAAATCAGAGAAAAGGAAAAATTAACATGAAAATGATCAGGAAACTTGAACAAACCAAAATCAACTTTAAGAAACAAAAATATAATTATGGAAATGGTAACTAAAAAAAAAACCCCACTGTATGGGTTCAAGTGTAGATTAGATAAAACTGAAGACAGAACTGGTAAACTAGAAAAAGATCTGAAGAATTACTAACAAAATGGTGCAAAGAAACAAGGGAATTTTAAAAATAAAAGCAAGATTGAGTCATTTTAAGAATACAAGGCCTGTCTTATGTATAATTAGAGTATTATGAAGACAGATGAAATGAAATGAAAGAAAAGAAATATTTCAAGAAATGTCCACGGAATATATTTCATTACTGCTGAAAGTAAACATAACTCCGTAATTAAAACTATTGTAAGAAAAGTTGTTTGCCATGAGCAGAATCGATGCTATAGAAATTGGAATATCTTCAATGTGCTAATAGAAAATGACTATAAACTGTGTTTTGTATAGTTAACTAACTAGTTGCCATTTTTTATTGTTTTATTTCCTTAAAACTCAGTTTCAAGGACAGAGTGAATTTTTATAATTTATAATATATTTTATTTCACATATAACTAATATGCAATTTATGTTTTTATTATTTCCAGGTGTAAGTCTCCTTTCTGTTTATTTTTACTTACTTTCAGGCTGAATCCTTACATTTATTCTATTCCTTCCCATGGTATATTTAATGCACATATCGTATTTAAATAAATTTTGATAAAATGTTGACTAATGGTAAGAATATAAATCAATGTCAACTCTTACATAGTGGAATAATATATTGGAAGTCAACTTGGCACAATCTCATAAGATTAAAACAAATGATCCAGCACTTCTAATATCCACTGACTCCCTGTTCCTAAAGCACTCTGATAAATGACCACCAGGAGAAAAGAATATTCGTAATATCACTATGAAAAATAAATATTGGAAGCAGAAGCAATTCACAAGCCAATTTTCAGGAAAATAAATATTTTAAGCAGTGTAAATGAATGAACAACAGCCGCACACACCAAGGTCAGTGAAATTTAGAAACAATTGTGAGTGGAGAAAGCAAGTGAAAGATGATGTCATACACTATGGTAACATTTAGACAACTTGAAAACAAAGTTAAAAGTTGCCTGGAGTTGCATATTTTATGTGATAAAAATAATAAGAACATGGCAAGTGGATGATAAATATAAAATTCTGGAAAGTGGTTCCCTGGGTGGGAGTAGGCAGGGGAGGAGATAAGAAGACAAAGATAGAAGCAAAGGTGTTGGAAATGTTTTAGATCTTAATTTGGGTGTTTTAGTTCAAAGGGGGTATTTATTCTCTTAAAAAGCTTCATATGTTACATATATGATGTGTGTAACATATATGTGCACAAATAATGTTTATCATATGTCAAATATTACCTAATTACTGTTTTAAGAACTAAACTAAAAAGTCAGTTTGCCACTTTTGAAACTTTTATTTATACACCCAGGCTTCACACTACATTTATTTCATTATGTGTGGGCTCCATAAGCATTTTGTCTTCATTCAAGAAAATTTAATTTTATGTTGATCAGCTTTGTTAAGATTAGTTGATATTTTACCTTCTCGGGCTGTTTATTAGCTGTATAAAGGTAAGTACAGAAACATTGATAATGGTTTGTATTGCTTGGCCCTGCTTAATTGTTTCTTGATTGTATGTGTTATAATGTATGGTCCAGACAAATTGGTTGTTTTAAATATTTTCAGGTTCATTTATGAAGTTTTACATAGAATATATTTTTCACATAGATAATTGAAATTTGATTTTATGCCACTAAACTTAAAATAGTCCATTGCCTCAGAATATATACAATATTTGGAATGCCATGATTTTGATTCAGCCTGACCAAGTGATGCAGTGGAATCTAATTACATGCTGTGTCTTTAACTCTGCCTAAATCACCCAGGAGGGAGAAGTGTCATAAGAATTATAAAACATGTACCTTGCCATTACTAACTTCATTTTCACAAAATTTTTATGAACATATGATAATAAAACAGAGTGCCCTCTAGGACTTTCTAAAAGAAGAGTTCAGAATAAGTAACAATTATGCAAGATGAAAGCTCCAATAATAGATGTACTAAAAAAAGTGGGGGGAAATGTCATTCAAAGGAGGAAGGCAATTCTAACTTCCTTGGAGTTGCTGGTTGGGTCATAAATGGAGGAACTTAAGAGCTGAGCTAGATTTGAAGTGCGTGCACAATATCATGTGGTGGGTGAAGAGAATAATGGGCTTAGCCATTCTCAAGCAAAGGTCAGACGAATGTTGGGGACCTGGAAGGAATGAGGAGACTGCAGTTCTCAGAAATCAGAGAAGCAAGGAGAGCACTTTTTGAGTTAAACCCTTGTACATTGTTTCACTGCCTCTTACCTCATCTCCCTACCATCTCTCCTCCTCAACATTATTACATTGCTCTTTTAGAAACACTTTCAATCATTTCACTCCCCAGCCTAAAAATATTCACCGACCTTTTCTTACCCCTGGCAGAATTTATTCTGGAGTTTGAACTCAGAGACCTTCTCAATATAATCATAATAGTTCTTATGCACCATCATTCCTTCTAATCTCCTATTATGAAACTCTTATCAGAAACTGCCTCCAGCCGCTGCCATCAATCTTTAATTTGTGTGCTGGTCTGCCTTTGATTTTATGTGCTCCCTTGGACCACCACTATATCACATCTTTTGCCACATGTTTTAGGATACTTATCAAGTTCTAGTTCCTCTAAAACATATCCCAAATCTCTGAGGCATGATTTTTCTCTTCAAAATTCTCTACAGTACAGAAAGTATTAACATTTGACAAATGAAAATCAGAGAATTATGGAAAGGGAAAAACCACAAATAAAACAAAAGAGAAATCTTCTTGGCTATGGAACATAAGTTGTCAGATCAATAGTATTCTTGAGTTTCCCAGCAGATGTATAACAAATAATTGCTTCATTACATATGTATGTATATATATCATTTTGAAATTTCTGAACAGCATGGGTGAAAATAATCTAAATTTTTATAGAGATACAAGTCACTGATGAATGGGCAAGAATTATCAGAAACCATAAATACTTTGAGGCTGTGGAAGAGGCTTTGGAAATCTAAGAGAAGATAATTTTCACCCCTAGGCTTCTATATCCAGAATTTTAACAACCAAGTGTGGGATGTAGATAAATAAACCATTCTTGAACATTCCTGGCCAAGGAAAGCTTACATTCCATGGAATCTTCTGTTGACATTTTATGATATAATTTGGCAAACTAAGGAATTAAACCAAGAAAGAGGAAGTCACAGAACCCAGAAAACAGTCTCTACACTAGAATTTCAAGGCAGGGAACATACTGTGGGACATCTGTGTGGCAGATCTAGAAGATAAACCATCCCGAGGGAGAATTATGAAGGGAGAAAGCTTGACAAGAGATAAATACTGGCACAAAACAAAGCAAATAGAGATTTCTACACACATACACACAGCAAAAATAAAGACAGTCCCACGGAAATTCACTGCTTTCATAGTGAGCAAATAAATCTGGCATAATTTCAAACAATTTATTAATTGTAAGAAAACACACAGTTGTACCTTCACACAAGGAACTTAAATGTCCAAGTGGTCCAGAGATTGTTATTTTGGACCCCAATGAAAAGGCCAATAACCTTAGCACACCATTTGTCACAGAATGGAATCTTAGTACTGATGTAAATGATTATTGTTTATTAAAAATTTTAGAATCAATTAATACTAAAGCAATGATGACTCAACTGCAGAAGTGAATGTGGGTGGTTATGTCTTGATTATATAAATGGAATGGGACAGCTGACAGAATTTATGAGATAAAAACCAGGGAGAAAGGTACAAGAGAAGGGACGGGAGATTGCACCCTTATTTGACAGTATGAGACATTGAGAGATGCTGGTGAACACTAAGGGAAAAAAACAGTTGTTTCATGACAAGATTTAAAGATACAAAGTAAAATATGAAAATTTAAAATGAAAATAGATGGGGTGGCACCTGTGGCTCAAGGAGTAGGGTGCCGGCCCCATACACCGGATGTGGTGGGTTCAAACCCGGCCCTTTCCAAAAACTGCAAAATAATAATAATAATAATTAATAAATAAATAAAATGAAAATAGATATATTAAGTATTTGAAGATGGACAGTGGAAAGGAGGAGAAATAAAAGCAAAATGGAGAAGTCTTCCCCTTTTATGTGGGAAAATAAATACATACTGTCTAAATTCAAACTATTAAGAAACAGGAATATGGGTATTTGACTCCAATTAGGGAGGCAAACACAAGAAAAACATAAAACAGAAAAATTTAAAAGGGTCCTCTGATGAGTCTTTTGGTCTTTGGTATCTAAAATATTTGCTTTTACTCCTGAGTTCTTTATTATTGATTTGCTACAATTTAAATCACATTGGTAAAATTATAGTTATTTTGTTGTTGTTGTCAGATTGAAGTATTTATTTTATTTTATTTCAGGTTAATTTAAGGTTACAAACAACTAGGTTACAATGTTTGCATTTGTTACTTTATTGCAGTTGTGTCCCGTACTTCAGATACGTGCCATATGTCCTTTTATTTTACCATTAATGGGAGCACACCAATCCCCTTCTTTCCTCTCCTCTTTCCCTTCCCCATTCTCCCTCCCTCAAACTCGGCTTGAGTTTTTCTCTTAGGTCATCTACCGGCTTCATATTAGTATTGAGTACATTGGATGCTTGCTTTTCTAGTCTTGTGATATTTAACTAAGATGAATGTGTTTTAGCTCCATCCAAGTTCATACAAAAGATGTAACATCTCCATCTTTTATAGCTGAATAGTAAGTATTCCATGGTATACGTATACTAAATGGTCAGCCTTTAAGTTGTTTCCACATCTTGGCAATTGTAAATTGAGCTGCAGTAAACAATCTAATACAAATGTCCTTCAGATGAAATGATTTAGAAATATGAAGCTATTTTTATTTAAAATTGCATATTTAAACAATATATAATGTTTTAAAAAATTCTATACTTTTCTGGGTTCCTTTCAGTGATAGACAGAAAAGCATAGATTTTTTAAAACATTATATATTGTTTAAATATGCAATTTCAAATAAAAGCACCTTCATATTTCTTACATAAGGTAGTCTTTTCCCAAATAAAATGTAAGCTCAAAATATATGGTTATTTCATTTACAATGTTAAATGTTACCATCAGAAAGAAAAAAAAAACAGTAGCTGGTGATTTGAAAGGTGATATCTCAGAAATTTAGTGGGTAGCGGGGACTTTGAACAGAGGAGCTGGCCAAAGATTATGTTCAGCTTTTATTACTTCCCTGGGTTCCATTTTCACAACGAGTCTTCCTTCCCATGCTAAAAATTCTCTTAACTACCAGATTGGTTGGTATAGGTAAATGTATATACAAACACATTCACACAGACACAAAAAATTAGTCTAAGCAAATTTTGAATAGCTTTGTTATTCTTCTTCATTTACTTGGATAGATAATTGAAAATTCACTTATATGCAATGTATTCCTTTAATAGGAGTATTGTCATTTAGTGGTTTAATCATGATAACTTTGAATTAAGGAGCATTATAGTGGAGTGATGTATTCACTGAAAACATGTGAACGTCATATATCTGTAAACTAAAAGTTTCCTTTGTTGATTTTGGTTAGATTTAATTTCCTAGCCATGTACCACTGGCTCTCTGTTATGAATGTGTGTAGTGTTTTACAGAAAATTTTTTATGAGTGCTCCCTGATTTCAGCATCAGACTACTTTTCCCTCCCCCTTTTTCAAAACTCCCGGCTCCTTTGACTCATAAACCTCCAGAACCCATCACTTGCCTTTTCTGATTGCTGCCACTGACTGGCCACTTGGTCTTTATTCCTTATTCACCGGTGACACCTAGCTAATTGTATGGTTTCCATTCTGTCCCTTCCCAGTTGTGTCCCTTCCCTCCTTCTCTTTATTCCAAGGTTCTTGTGATAACCACTTCACTGAAGGCAGTCTCAGGACCATTGCTCTCCCTTCCTCTATTGAGTTCCCTAGAACCTTGTAAAAATCAAGTATCCACTCTCACTTTGTCCTTACTGAGTAGCTAAATATTGCTGCATAGCCTCACACCATAGGAATAGCTATCTTCCTGAAGTTATGACTGCGCTCCTAAATGGATGTATGGCACAGCTGGCTAACCATTTCCTTGTACGCTTTCTTTCCTACTTTCCTGAAGGATTAGTTCACCTTTATTCTCCCCTCAAACCTATTCAGATTACTAAATAGTACATATGGCAAAACCATTATAGACAAAAGGAAATAAGTTGTCCAGGCACACCCAAGTCCCTCACTAACTATAATAACTTACCACACTGTCCCTGCACTCTTGTTCTTCTCAGTTTTAGTGGTGAGATGGCCCCATCAAAGTGCAACTACTGTACCTGTATTCCCCTCTCACAACTGCTCTTGCCTTCCTAAACACAGCCCCAACAATTATGAGTTTTTTCTTCTAAATTGGTAATATATCTTTGAATTAGATCATTCTTTTTAACCAATAAATAAGGTGTAATCACCCTATGTTGTGAAAAATAATAAAAGGTAAAAAATAAAACCTTTCCTTGACCTCACATCATCTGTGTTATTTCTGTTTCTTTGCTTTCCCTCTTCAAAGTTGAGTCCAGTCACTAACTCCATTGCCTTGTTTCACATTTTCAGCCCTCCCCAATTGATGATTGGGTCACAATTGCTGCCCAGAAAGTTCTTTCATTAATATCACCAGTTACCTCCGTGTTGTCAAATTCGCCCTTCATTCTTGGATTGCTTGACCTAGCAGCAATTTTATGATAAATAACAATTCTTTTTTTAACACTTTTTTTTGGATTGCATTATAATCCTATTCTTCGATTTGTTTTCCTCCCTCCCACACGCCCCCTTCTAGTCTCATTACTGGCTGTTTCTCCTCCACTTTGCTCATACATGGAGAGTTTACTTACTCTCTCCCTACCAGAATATTGATTTCTCTGAAAGGAGTTACCCAAGTGTTTTATTCTGTGCTCTATGCCCAAAGCCTAAAAGACTGGCATATAGTAAGCACTAGTTATTCATTAAATGAATAAAAAAATATCTATTTGTCTAGTTTTGAGAGTTAGCGCAGGCTGCATTTCCAATCCTGGTTGCTTATAAGCTTTGTGGGCTTCCGAAAGGCTCTGTAAGGGGTGACAAAGTACAAAATGAAATGGTGTATGTTAGGAGTCCAGGATAGCTCTGATGTTCTTCAAGTTGCTAGAACAACTTTGCTTGTCTCATTTTCCAGGCCTCAGCTCAATGCCATCCTCTCAGAGACTCCTTCATCAACAATTGTCTCTAAAGAAGACTGACAACTCCAAGTTACATCAGATTATTCTGTTCTAGCATCAGCACTCACCATAAGCTGATGCTATTTGTCTTCCCACACTACCAAATCCTTCAAAACTGAATTCCAACTCTTAGAATAGTGCCTAAATTATAAAATTATTTCATTTAAATGTTAATAGATACAGTAGAACCTCCATAGCTGACCACCTCCCTTGTCCACTTCCTTAAGTTGACCTGATTTTCAGAGACCAGACACCGACCACATGTATGTATCATACAGTAGGCCTGGTCCTTAGGTTGACCACCTTCATATTTTGACTGGTTACAAGCCCTTGGGTAGTCAACTTACAGAGATTCTACTGTAGTTGTGGAAGGAATTGTTAAATACCTAAATAAAGCTATTTGACTTTTACTCTCGGATACTAACAAATGCCCAGCTTGACTGCTTGTACTTTGGTTTGATGTCCTGCCCTATAGGGTAATAAATCAAGTGCTGCACAGTAGCCGCTGTGCAGCTCTTGAAATCTGTCCTTCACCCTTCCTTATCTTCTCTGCCTCAGGGGGTTGGCCTGTATGAATGGAGCCACAAGTCTTCTTATTCTTTAGTTTCTGATAAAATTTGGCCTACTTCAACCCCAGCAAGATATTAGAGGGAGAGAGAGACCAGTGGATTCAGGATTTTTACTTCTCTAAAACCTTCTTTATGAAGTTCCTTGGACTAGCTGCATTTCTTCAACTCAAGGTCCTCACAGCAGCCCCTCTACCCAAATCTCTCATTTAAAGTTCCAGAAATCAGTTACCCGCCTCTTTTCTCATCTATTGGTTTATTCAGATTTTCATTGAGCCCAAGGGAGATAACAGCTTTGCTATAAGTAGTGTATAGTATTGCCTTGTCATCTCTGTTCTATTTGAATTTTGCCCTTAGATTTGTCCGTTTATTAAACTATTCTCCCATTATCCTATTTTGAGTATATACTATCTGCTGTTTGCTGGAACAATTACAAATACAGGATAAAAGAAAATGTTTGCCAAGTATTCAATGAGTTATGGTAATCTCAGCTTACCTTCAGGTGTCCATACCACTATTTGTCTGTCACTAATAAAAGTCAACTCACTTATTTCTACCTTATTTGGGTAGAGAAAAAGAGAGGGAGGAAAAAGCACCGAGATGTATGAATTGTGGATATTCTGCCTGTAAGGTAATGTAACTCAACCCAGTTCTAGAGCCCAGGGTATGTCTAGTCTTATATCCTGTTATCCTTTAAGGGGCAGAGCTCTAACGCTATTCCGCAAATAGCTCACCAGTTTTCTTCCCTTCCTAAAACACTTTTCTGTTCACTTGTGATAAAAACTACCCTGAAGATTAATAAGTCCCCATTTGTTGATGGAAACATTGTTTAAGCCAAGACTCTCAGGAGGCTGTGGAAAGAACCGTCTCCTTCTAATATGTCTTTCTAAAGTAGCCTGCTCTTTTATAATACGTAAGTGGTTTCGTCCACCCATAAAAAATATTACAAGCAAAGAAAGATTTAAAACAGGGTGATGTAACTATTGGCATTGAAAAGCTCAACAGTTTTTGAAGCTTAATAAATTATTTTTATAGTTAAAAATTATTTTGCATAAACCAAGGTTCTATATTCAAGGCAGTTAATTATTTTAAACAACATAATGGATGGAATGCTCAAGAATGGAAACTATTGCTAACTTATTGCTCATTCCTGACATCAATCAATACATGTATCTATACATATTATACAAACATATGCCGAATGCCATATCATTAAAGAATTAATTTTAAATTTCATTAACACCACATTTTCTCATTTATTTACAAGAAATGTTTAAAACAAACACAAAATTTCCCTCACTATGAAACCAATAGCCAATTGTATTAATTGTCACAATGATATAGATTACATAACAGGAATATTAATATCCTAATTTTTCCCTGTTTTCAATTATCTTCTTTTTGTCCACTACCTATGTTATAATTTTATTGGCCATACTTTACAGTAACTAGAGAAACTTTTGTCTCATATTAAAACAATAATTTTTAAAAATTATTTCCAGTACTAATATTTTGGGGGAAGGGTTAAATGGAGAGTGAGTAATGAGGAAATGTGTTAAAAACGTGATATCAATATACATTAAAATATTTCCTTGTCCCAGAAAATTATTTTTAGTTCCAGGAGATAAAAACAAGACAACAACAAAAATAAAAGTAGACTTTGACTATAATCAGAAAAAAATTAAGGTAGAATATCTCTGTGAGTTCAAAAGTAATCTCATATTTAAATATGAACGAGGAAAATAAAGGTAAATATTAAGTTTCTGAAATATAATTATCATAATAAATTTGAAAACTATTGCTCTAAACAAATCTAAATGGGCAGAGACAAAATTTAAATATCTTTTACACTTATGAAAATAAAACCATATTTCTGGTTTGATTCATACACTCATTAAACTAACATATTAAAATCTCAAAGTAGGAGGAATTGTATGTAGCATTTTATAATTTCCTATTTCTGGAAAATATGTCCTAGACTCCCAACTCTTACACAATGCAGGCTTTCCTATTTTCTCTTTAAATTAAACCTTTGGGATTACTTAAGCATGGCTGATGCCCTGAGATAATATCAGGCGTTTAATACATACTATGTGCCTTTGATTTACCTGACAAGCGACAACAAGGCTGCATTGAGTTAAACACAGACACTATCACTAAATGAGCATTTGCAGGACCTGACTGTGGTTATTGTCATCCCTGAATGTAACTCTTGTTCAATATCCTGTTTGGAAGCAACCTCCACCAGATGCTTCCAAAGGAGGGCAAAACCACCCATAATGCAATTGGATGGATATGCAATTCTATACACTTGAGGGAAAACACTTCATTCTGGCCAGGTGGTCAGCCACTAATCTTCAGTTTATATTCCTATGAGGGAAGGCTGGTATCTTTATTGCTTGGTGAATTTTTAGTAGTACTGACTTCACCTTTCAAACACTAACAATGTTTCTATGTTTATAAGTTACCATGATGGGAAATATTAAAGTAGCCATGAGTTGCTTTTCTCGATTTTTCACACACATAAAAGAATTCCTTTATTTAAATGTGTTGTGAAGATAAGTACAGGAGGCTATAGCAGGAGGATCACTTCAGCCCAGATGTTTGAGACTGGGCTAGCCAACACAGCAAGACTCCATCTCCTTAAAAATGTGGAGCGCATGGTATCATCATGCCATAATTTGTTCAGTTCTCATATGTTATATTTACACTCTGAAATAATTTTATAAATTACGTAGTAAAAATAAAATGAAGCTGTATTTTAAGGGAGAAGCTGGATATACAATTAAACAATGGGCAAGCAATGTGTAAAAAACTAGAACTCTGGCACATATCTCCGCAGCAACCAGCTTGGGAAGCCAGGCAACGACCTCTGCTCCAATAGTCTGGAAGTCAAACTGTACTTTTGTAGCAATCATCCCTTTATGACTGACTTGGTCAAAGACTTCCAGCTCCCTAATTTTGTCCCAATCCCTGTCTCAAACTCAGCACAAATCCCCATCTATTATGGTTTTCAAACCAATAACATAGGATGCCATAGTTCTAGCCAGCCCATCTCCTGCTTCCCCATTCAAACAACTTCAAGCTGTGTAAAATGGTTATTTCTAAGGCATGAATTAGGTGTTATAAGTACTCTTCCTTTCCTCTCAGTTAACATACACATACGCAATCCTAGTTATCATTATATAATTTTCAATTTATATTTATTTTTACTTCAGTATCACATTAAACTTATTCCAAAATCATTTTGAAAAAAATAAGAAAGAAGTTTTGTTTCAATTAGAGAAGTAAACTTGATTTCCTTGAAAGGGCTAAGACAAATTGTACATTCAGAATTGTCACAAAGCTTCCACCAGGCACATAGATAAACCATAATTTTAGAGACACTAATAAATTAGTAATAACAAAATGAAATAAGCTTTTTATCAAGTAGTTTATCTAGAATATGTTCCATTATACTGGTGACTTTAGGAACCTGGACAGTTTTTCAATTTCATAAAATTCACCTCTTCTTTGTCTTTCTTTCCTTTCCCCTTAGAAATTTCTCCCAGCTTTGCAGAGATAGCTCTTTCTTTCTTGCCTGCCCAGGACAGCGGGCATGTCCACCAGGACACATGCTTCAGTTGCCACCACTTGTTTTCTCCTTGAAGGAGATCTATAAATGAAGGAAGCCGTACTGACTAGAGGCTAGCTTACTGGATGGCACTGTGAAGATGTCACGACTCAGTGTGGGCAAGATAGGAGTGGTGCTGGGGGAGAGGGGAAGAGAGAGAAGGAGAAGGAGAGAGTAAACACCAACCCTGTGGTTGTGTCTCCAAACTACAAGCAATGTTCTCCCGGGGGAATTACATTCATATGGATGGCAGAAATGGAAGCAGGTGGAGCAAGGCATTTCACCTAAGGAAAAGAAGAGAAGAGGAAAATATTCTACATTCCTAAGTTACAGAAAAATAGAAATCCTATGGATTCTAATCCACTACTCACTACATTTCTCAGACTGAAAAAGTGAAATAATTAAGAGCTAAATTTACAAGTACTGAGGATCAGATTTAGAAATTTTTATAGGAAAACAGAGAATGTGATTTCATGAAAATGTTGACTTTAAAAGACTATTTAAATAAAATTATCAAACCAAATTATAGATAATAAAAAAGCTATTCTGAGGCATAATTCTATATTTAACCTCCAATTTTACTTTACCAATTTTGTTATGGGTGATTTGATTTTTTTTTCTTTTCTGTAGACAAGCACAAGTGAATCATTAACACCCGATCTTTGAAAGGAGAAGATTTAGTTTCCAGTCACTAGAATATTTTCCCCTCAATATCTTCCATTAGGATAGATTTAATAAGCTTGCTCTTAATTTTAAAAGATCCTAGAAAAATCTTCAGTGTACACAAGAGAAAGTATTTGCTGGGGACTTGTGTAGATGTTACAGGAATTTCCAAGGTTGAAAAAAATGTCATTTCAACACAAAGTGCCAGAGCAGTGCTGTATTATGACAAGGCTATCTTGGCAAGATTGAGTCTTAGAGCCATATATTTACGTGTTAGCCTTTCATTTTGGATTTGATTACTTAAATTTTATTTTTACCCGGTACCTAGGAAAAGTACCCATTGTTTATTTCCCATGATTATAAGCAGCTATATTATCTCAGTAAGTGACATGCGACATGACTTTAATAGATTTTATACTTCCATTTAGCTGATAGGCATGTTCTAGGAATCACATAAATTTGGGTGTCATTATATTTCTCCCACATTTTTTAACTTCACAGTGTACACTCCATTTTATAAACATCTCTTTTGTATTGTCATTGGTTTTGCATGAAAAAGAGATTTAATGAGTTTAAGGGTTTTTTTTTCCTTTATAAAAACATAAAATTCATAGGTGGTAATACCTAAGTCAGAATCCAAGTCCTCTACTTGCAAACTGAATGTCATTTCTATTATGATATTTTTGTGTCATCAGAATGGGGCTTCTGTACACCTGAATCCCAGCTCAGACTTGGCATAGAATATACAAATTCAGGCTTGGCACCTGTAGCACAAGGGTTACGGTGTCAGCCACATACACTAAGGCTGGAGGGTTCCAACGCAGCCCACGCCATCTGAAAACAACAATGACAAATGCAACCAAAAATGTCCAGGCATTGTGGCAGGCACCTGTAGTCCCAGCTACTTGGGAGGCTGAGGCAAGATAATCTCTTAAACCCAAGAGTTTGAGGTTGCTGTGAGCTGTGATGTCATTGCACTCTACCAAGGGCGACATAGTGAGACTCTGTCTCAAAAAAAAAAAAAAAAGAAAGAAAGAATATACAACTTCACTGAATGCCTGAAGCTAGTTACAAGTAATCCTAGCATTTGAATAACATTCATTACTAATTAATATACTGTGACATATCCATTAAAATACCATGTGCTGCTTCTGATGCCTTATAGATAGTCTCTTTAGAGCTTATGACATTTTTAAGAAAAGTAGGTTATATTATTTCTATTTTAAGTAATAAAATTGAAGTTTAGGGAGATTAAATAATTTAAAGTCACACAGCAGACCGAGTTAGGATTCATACCCATGTCTGTAATTGTATACTTCTTCCAGGATCTGCTATCTTCATGTGACTCTGTTGTTGACTCTTCTTTCTTGACCCTTCAGAGACCGATCAGATAGTTTACTTAACCTGCCTATTTCTCTAAGCTGATTGTTATATATATCCACTCCCTGGAAGAGAAACACAAGATACCTGGTAAACATAAACATTATTGCAAAAGTGATATTGGCATTTGGGGGAGGGGGCGGAGGAAGAAAGCATTGCCAAAGGAAGGGATTAGTAACCGTTAAATGATTCTAGAGATGACACTGAGGCACAAATTAAAAATGTGGAAGAGATCAATAACAGTCTATTTAGGTTCCATCTTTATTATTGTAGGTTTCTTACATCAAAATCAATTATGTTTCTTTTGGAGACAGAATCTTACTCGCCCTGGGGGTGAGTGCTATGGCATCACAGCTCACAGCAACCTCAAACTCTTGGACTCAAGCAATTCTCTTGCCTCATCCTCTCGAGTAGCTGGGACTACAGGCACCCTCCAAAATGCCTGGCTATTTTTTAGAAATGGGGTCTCACTCTTGTTGAGGCTGGTCTCGAACTCCTGAGCCAAGGAACCCACCTGACTCAGCCTCCCAGAGTGCTGGGATTGCAGGAGTGAGCCACCACACCCAGAAGAATCAATTGCTTCTTAGCAATACATTACAGGGCTCTTGGTAGTAGTCTGAAAAGTCCACAACTGCAGACCAGAAACCAGACACTGCCTTCCACCTCCACTGGTCATTCTGTGAGTAGAACACAGAGAGAGGGAATGGGGAAGGTACAATTTCAGCACCTGTGCTCTGAGCACTATCTCTTTCCTTCTGATTATACATCCAACTTTCCAGCCAGAGAAGTTGTTAAATATGTATCCAAAGATACACAAAGTGCAGCATACTGCTTTTATAGTTTGCAAAACAAATAAGACCTTGTGTGTGGACATATCTTGATCTTGGATGTGATGAAAAATACTCCCAATGGGTGATTCCCAGCTTGATTGCGATTTCTTTTCTAAAGCCATCATATTCCAAAAACAGTTTTAAACTCCCTACTTTTTTACATTTTCATAGCATTTCATAACTTCATTGTAAAGTTTATCAAAATCTATTGTCATGACTGATTTCTCCACTACTCTGTCTATCTGCAGTTATTAGACTATGTTTTCCTTGGCAGCAGCTCCCTATATCTTGTTCTCTTTCATGACTTAAGTGCTGCCAAGACTTCAGGCTTTGTAGGAGGCACTATTCTCAGTAACACTTGCTAGTTTTCTGAATCCAGTTACAAGTAATCCTAGCATTTGCATAGCATCCTGAGAAGTGGATAATTTATATTATTCCTGAGACCAATATAAAATCTGATAAAGACTCCATGTTGTTAAAAATATCTATTATTAATTATACAAAACAAATAATTTGGTTACTAAAGAGAGGGAGAAGAAGACAATACTATCTCTTGCTTCCTTTCAAAGATCTGAAGATCAGGGAAATGTGTCAGCAAATTCAACAGTTTGTGAGGAGGAGAAGCTTTTTCTGATTCAAGTTCAATGACCTGGACTGAAAAAGTAATAAATTGCTCCACTTTATACCTACGATCTCGTGATATCCTGGAGCATATTGGGCCAAAAACAACCAAATATGTATTGCCAGAAAATTCTATTGTCATGATAATTGACAATCCTAGCTGACTATGGAAAAAATCTGGCTGCGCATATTGGATCATACAAAAAAAAAACGTTACCAAGGAGACACCATGACGACGACAGAGATAAGTGGCTCAGGTGAAGGACAGGGTAGGGGGAGAGCTGGCCAGCAAACAAAAGCAATGCTTTTTGCTGCTTTTCTTGTTGGTTGGTCGGTTGGATGATTTGGACTTCTTTTTGCTCTGCCTGCCTTTCAGCGCAGGCAAAAGACTTACTGTGTAAAACAATGGCTGTGTAATCACTGCATTTTCATCATTTATGCTATCCCTTTGTCACAAATATCATGACAATAGTGAGCTTTTTAAAACACTCAAGCTATGCTGTAAATTGTGAATTTGAGTCAGTCTGTAGGAATAGTTGACATGGGCACTGATGCAGATTTGAAAGAAAAACTACAAAATGTATCTGATTGAGACACCTGTCGGAGCAAAAAAATACACCTGCTTTCCTAGATTAAATTACTTCATTTTACTGCTGCTCATCTCACAATTTTTTATGTGATATATATGAACTCATCAATAATTTATTTAAAATCTGGCTCAATTAAGTTACTTTTCCAGTTCAATAATAACTAAGATTATATTTGATGTTTTTAATTGAAATGTAATGACCAAGTTTAACTTTACTCCATTATTATTAATTAATTTTACGTCCATGCTTCCACCTAGCAGTCAGAAGAGTTTGGACACATCCTAAAGACTCACTTAGGAGTGATAACAGCAATTTATACATTTTATGTCGCATGGTGTGTGATAAAGGTCAAGTACAATAATAAGTCAGAGAACACTGTAAGTTTTGAATACATGAATATAAATCATCACTCCCTTATTTGTTAACTTGTTTGTTCATTCTTTCATCCACGAATATTATGGAGGGCCTACTCTATGCTTAGTACAATTCTCGGGTTTAAAGATACATACAAAAAGTAATTTCCCAGGCTTCATGCAATTCACAGTCTAGTGTAGGAAACAAAGATGATACACAATTAATAACTAAATTATATACTATCTTAGAATGTCAGAGGTTCTAAAGATAATCAAAAATAAAATATATGTGTGACTAGGGGAGCAAAATGTTGACGTTTAAATTGTAAATCAGGGTAGACATCGTCCCTGTGAGTTTCTTGCCAAGATTTGCCAGACACGAAGGAGTTGGTCATGTGAATATCTGGGGCTAGAGAATAGAACAGAAAGAAAGCCAGTCTGGGTCCCTAGACAGGAGCATGACTAGCAAGTTCTAAAAATAGTAAGGAGGCCAGTGTTTTTCCAGAAAAGATAACAAATGAAAGATATTAGCAGAACATCAGTCAGAAAGCAACAAGAGGACCAGGTTATGTAAGGACGATGTTTTTTATTGAGTGAAATGTTTTGAGGAGAGGAGTGACAAGATGAAATTCATGCTGTAATAGGACAGCTCTGCTACTCTATTAAAATAGAATATAGAAAGGACAGAAGCGAGGAAAACAAATAGATGTGTGTCACGGTGTACGTGATTGGTGGCTTATACCAGGGTGGAGGCTGTGAAGATAAAAGTGGTTGAATTGTGAAGAAACTTTGCAATTTTGGCCAACACCCCCCCCCAAAAATTCTTAAAGAATGAGCATAGCTCTTAGATAAATAGAAAAGTCAAACAGCACGGTGAGAGTTTTAGTCTGAACATCAGAAAGGATAGAAATGTAAGCAGCAGAGAGTAAGACAGATTTTTGAAGGAGCAGTTTGGGGAAAGGGTGAGCAGGTAAGAAGCTCATTTTGAAATGATGATTTTGAGATATCTATCAGATTACCAGGTGAGAGGTAGGTAAGTGATCAAATATTGATATGAATCTGTAGTTTGACAAAGGATTTTGAGCTGAAAATGTTAATCTGGCAATGTTTGGCACTCTGACAGTATCTTAAACCATGAACTCTCTTAAGAACTTCAAGATAGTGAATACAAATAGAGAAGTTAATAGGAGCAATGGCTGAGACCGACATTGAGGCGCTAGGAAAAGATTGAGGCAAGACCAACACCGAATGAGGGAGAACAGTGAAATAGGAAAATAAAACTAGTAGAACGTGGTGACCTGGAATACAGTTTCAAGACATATATATTGCTAAAACAAAATACTAAAGACTAGATTAAATAACAGACACTCTTCACAGAGGCCAGGGTATCCAAAATTGAAGTGCATACAAACTCATTTGCAGATAAGGGTCTGTTTCCAGGTTTTCAGATGACATTTTTCTGGATGTGTCCTCACAGGTGGAAGGAGGGAGTTCTGGTCTCCTTTCCTGTTCTTATAAGGACAGTAATCTCATCCTGGAGCCCCACACTTATGACCTCCTCTAAAACTACCTCCTAGAGGCCCCACTTCCAAATACCATTATATTCAGGGTTAGGGATTCAACATATTATTTTGGGAGGAACACAAGAATTTAGTCCACAACACATTAATGCACATTCAAAGGGGAAGAAATAATCATGTGGGTCAACTGCTGCTGAGATGTCAAGGAGGATGAGTTCTGAGAATTGACTGTAGGATTCATCAATTGGAAGGGCATTGGTGACCTCAGGAAGTAGTAAGGGTATGACCTGCTGTGAGTGACCTTGAAGAGAGTGAGTGGAAGGGACATGGAAATGGCAAATACATTAGACCTTCATGGTTGACTGCCTCTCTACATTGACCACCTTATTAAATTGACCTAATTTGCATAGACTGGACATGAATCACACGTACATATCAGTACAGTAGGCCCCATTTCTTATGTTGACCACCTCTGTATGTTGACCAGTCTGCTACAGTCCCTTGGGTGGTCAACTTACAGAGTTTCTATTGCATATACATCTTTTTCAAAGAGCTCTGAAGAAAAATGGAATGAAGAAATAGGGTAGTCACACAATAAAATGATCTGAACAATTTTTTTTTATTTTGGGTTTTTTTTTTTTTTGGTGGGGAGAGGAATGAATAGCAGCATATTTTCTATGCTTACAGAAATTATACAGTGAGAGTTAATACTCAAAAATGTGGTGGAAAGGGGTAAATTGCTGGATTGATGTTCTTAATTAGGACAACATGAGAAGTAAGAGTGCAGAAGAGGAGAGACTGGATTTAGAGAGGAGCTTGCATGATTCGTCGCTGGTCCCACACTCACAAGGCAGACATGTGAGAACTTATGCTGAGAGGCTGTAGACATGTGATGGGAATGGGTACAAGTTCTTTTCTGATTGCTTCAATTTTCTCTTTAGAATGTGAAATAATTAGCTTAGACTGAGGCTGGAGGAAAATGTGTCTCTAGTCAAGAAAAAGAAGTTAGGGAATATCATTTAAGGAAGTGTTGCATGGAAGCAGGAAGGGTTCATCCAAGGTTCATAGTCTTGTATTAAAAGTGAAACTAGCCAATACGTTGTGTGATTTCCTCCAGTCACATTCACCTGTAAGGGTACTGGGGTTAATAAATAGGATATAATCCCCCAAGTAAATTCTGCAAAGTCACAGAGGTGCAAAGAAGCTAAGGATGTATTCAACGGAGTGTTAATAATGGCTGACCTTAGAATTTAACCTGGATAAGGAGGAAAGAAGGATATCACGACAGTGAGAAGCAATTAATAGTTGGTAGGTAAAATATTTAACATTGTATAAATTAAAAGTATTAGATTAGCCAAAATGCTTTTGCCTATTTGAATATGAATAGCAGCATATTTGCTATGCTTATGGAAATTATACAGTAAGAGGATACTCAAAAATGTGGTGGAAAGGGGAGAAACACACAGATACATATACAAATGTTAGACTACCCATTTCTGGTATAATATTTTACATCAGTCAAGTTGATTGGATTATACTATACAGGGTGGCCATAGAGTTCATGTGCAGTTTACTATGTTAAACTATTTTAAATTTCACAAGAACTTTATGTTCACCCTGCATATGACAGGGTGATCTTGATTACTAAAAAATCTCATTAGCAAGCATAATTTATTAAAAGTAAATTTATAAATTATTAATAAACTTATGTATTCAAATGGGTGGATAGCCCAATTTCAAATTTAACTCAGGTTCATGAACTGGTCAGAAAGCAATTTGCAAATTATAACCTTAATTATTTGAAATTATATTTTTCATTTTTTTATTAACATTTGTTTAATTTAACATGGGAATTATTCTGTCATACCATAAGTATTAATGCTACTGCTTCATGTATTTGATGATAAAGTGCCACTGGGCTTATTTCTTTTTTTTTTTATAAACAATTTTTTTTAATTAAATCATAGCTGCATACATTAGTGCAATCAAGGGGTACAATGTGCTGGTTTCATATACAATCTGAAATGTTTTCATCAAACTGTTTAGCACACCCTTCATGGCATTTTCTTAGTTATTGTATGAAGA